>PVKC010023134.1:0-17388 GCA_004027635.1 Crocidura indochinensis
ATGGAAGGAGGAAGGGAAGGAGGAGAGGAGGGAGGGAGGGAGAAAGCTCCATTTCGGAGGGGAACCATGCAGCAAGAAGATGAGGGGTATCCTCTCCCACACCCAAGAGTCCCACTCAGAAACCCAAAATCTTTTGGTTTTAGATGACCTCAGAAGCTTCAGAAGAAGATGGAGGATCCAAGCCCAGCCAAAGAAGCCCAACTGCTTTCCGAACCTCCTGCAACATTTTTCTAGGTTAATCTCTCAATCCTATTTGTATCAATCATTACATTGCTGGTTAAACTGTGTGTTCTGGTTAAACTATGTTCTAACCTGTATAGATCTTAATGTTATTCTTTTATTCTATGCCCAACAACAAACATAATTTTTCACTCCTCCCCAACAAACATAATTTTGTATCCAACTTTAGTGGTTTAATATTAGTTTGCACAGTTGTGGAAAAATGCATAATGTTGTTAGATTTTAATAGTTCTCAGCTATCCTAGTGTAAGTGTCCCAATTGTTGGGAGGTTTGATTGTATATATTATGTAGCAACTTATTCTCAACTTATTCTTATGTCTTGAAAAATGTTCTAATGTCTTTGTCTACAGAAGTTGAGGAAAAATGAATGTGCATATATAGACTTTTATTACAGTGCTCATTATAAAATGTATTAGAAAACATATTTTCAAGTTGTGTATATATTTGCATATTTGTTCTTGAATTTTGTGTAGAGAAGTTTATGGAAAGGAACCCAGATGTTCTAGACTTCTATTACAGTGCTCAGTGTAAGAATATTTAAGAATTTTTAAATTAATTTTATCTGCTGAAAGGTCCTAAGGTTTATTTTCAAAAACTCTATGAAAAAAACTGTGTCATGTATAAGACACATATATGGAAAAAGCTGATTCATTTGAGAATATGTATGCACAATCTGACCTTTGATGCTTTTATAGCCAATATTTATGTGCCTAAGCAAAATAATCACTTTTATAAGTTCTTATCTAAGATTACAGTCTTTGGAGGAGAGCAGTAGAGCAAAACTTGCAGCCTTTCTAAAAAAAATTTTGTTTTGTTTTGTTTTAGAAGGAAAAGACGGATGGGCCAGTACAATGCTAGGTCATTTGCCTTGAATGGGGCTGACATAGGATGATGAACTGCGGTTCAATTCCCCAGCATTCTATATGGTCCCCCAAGCCAGGAGCGATTTCTGAGTGCATAGCAGGAGTAATCTCTGAGCATAACCAGGTGTGGCCCAAAAACCAAAAAAAAAAAAAAAAGTAAGGAAAAGAATAAATGGAGGAACTGTAAAATGGCAATTAACCCCAAACAAAGACTTTGTCCCAACTTCCTCTTCCCCATAACCTCTTTCTTTGATATATAAAAGTCCACATGGATCTCTCTTTCTCTTCCCTGCCCCACCCTGGGATAGTAAAGAAAAGTCAGTTTTGGCTTGGTGCTTAGATTGAGGACAAGAGAAGCCACTGCTTCATATTTCTCTCCTGATTATCTTGGTTTATTATTTCTTCACTACTACCCTGATTCTTCAGACCCCTCTTTGTAGAATTTTGAAATATAGTGCCTAGGATGATCTTACAAACCATGTATTTTATTTTATATTCATCAGGAAGTAAAAAAGAACCCATATAATAACTAATTGGAGCAACTTAAAAAAATCAGAAAATCATCAGCAAAATGAGTTTAAACTAGACAGGAAGAAGGATATACTAAAGCTTAGAGCGGAAATTGATGAACTCAAAAGTCAAAACTCAGCCCAATAGATCAATAAAAGCAAGAGTAGATTCTTGGAAATAATAAATATGATTGATAAACCATTAGCAAGGGTCACAAACTAGGAGAATCCTAATAGCTGAATCCAAATGAAAATGGGATGTCACAACAGAAACCACAGAAATGTAAAGGTAAATCAAAGATTACTTTGAGAATCTTGATGCCACAGAACTAGACAACTTGAAAGAAATGGATAAATTCTTGATTTTATAAGCTCCTATAACCTCCCATGATTGAACAAAGATGACTTTGAATACTTGAACAAACCTATCTACCACTATCAAGAAAAATGAAATGGTAATCAAGACTCTTCCTAAAAAAAAAAACAGGCTGGGCCCCAGTGGATTCTCTAAGGTTTGCTGCCAGTTCTATTCAAACTGATTCAAGAAATTGAAAAAAATAAATGTTCCCATATAGTTTGCATGTAGATAACATCACCATGATATAAAAAGTAGACAGATACACTAAAAAATCGAGATCAAGAAGGTGAGAGAGAAAGAGGAGAGAAAGAAAATTACATGCTGATGAATATAGATGCAAAAAATATTAACAAAATAATGGCAAATAGAATCTATCAATTTATACAATGATTATACATAATAACTGAGTAGGCTTCATCCCCAAAACCATCTGATATAAGATAATATCTAAGATGTATAAAATAGACCTTCAAAAGAAAACAAAAAGCACGTAACCTCGTCAAAAAATGGGAGAAGTGATGAACAGACATTTGCTTAAAGAAAAATACAGATAGCAAATATTACATGAAAATATGTTCAAATAATTAATCACCAGGGGAATGCACATCAAAATTACAATATGATAGCATCCACATCACAGAGACTGGCATTTATCAGAACAAGAACAAACAGTTCTAGCATGGATATAGGGAGAAAGGGACTTTCATTCACTGACATTAAAATGTAATTTTGTCCTGCCTTTTTGGAAAATAATATGTACATTCCTCAACAAACTTGACATTGAACTCTCATATGACCAAACAATACTACACCTGGGAATATACCCTGGGGATCCATAAACACAGTGTAGAAAAGACCTCTGTATGCCTATCTATATTTATTGTAACAATGTTTACAATAGCCAGAATCTGAAAACAACCCAAATGTCAGGGAACAGATGAGTGTATAATGAAACCAGTAGTTCTATACAATGGAATAATATTCAGTTGTTAGGAAAAATGAAGTCATTAAATTTACTTCTATATGGAAAGATATGGAAGGCATTATGCTGAGTCAAAGAGAGTGGGATACACATAGATGATGACACTCATTTGTAGCATATGCCAAAAATTATGATAATAATATTCAAACTAGTTAAGATATGTTTCTGGAGTATGATCTGTGGTAGGAAACTTGCCTCAAAGAGTGAAGTTAGGGTTAGAAAAGGAACCACTATGCACTATGACTACCATGATATATCATGACCACTATCACTATGATAGTTGGAAAGGATCACTATGGATGAGAATTTTGTATTGATAGGAGGTAAAATGATAACAAACTCCTTCAGCAGCCATATTACAAATCAAGGTGTTTATAAAAGAAAGTGTGTGTGTGTGTGTGTGTGTGTCTGTGTGTGTGTAAGAAAGAGGAAGAGAGAAGTTTGCTTGCTATAAAGGCAGGCAGATAGGATGGCAGGGACAAGGGTAGACAGTAAAACGGGAACATTTGTGGTGGAAATATGCACTGCTGTAGAGATGGGTGTTGGACATTGTGTGACTGAAATTCAATAATGAACAACTTTGTAGCCATATCTCATGATGATTTTATTAAACTTAATTTTAAAAAGAGCATATAAAGAAAAGTTGAAGATTAGGGCACACACTATGTATTGAAACTCCTATATTTCTGGTGACAGTGTGGTTCTTAAATATCTAAAGGTATCTAAAAATGGTATATAAAAAAACTCATACATACTTCACCATATAGCTGATCTAATATTAAGTAAGCCCAACAAAAATGTCACAATTAAGTGTTCCTAGCAACTTTTAATAGCAACCTCAATTGTAAATTAACTTAAATCTATAAATTTGGATTAGATAAAATAATTATAATTTAGATAATAAGATACTTCAAAATAAAATAGAAGTATTTATACTGATAAACTAAAACATATCTAAAGCATGTAATTAAATGAAAGAAGCCAATTATAAAAATTTTAACTGTGATCTAATTTAATAAAATGTATTTATAAAGATGAATTTATTTTATGTAAATAAATGTGAACAATTACAGTATTTTGGTATGATTAATATTTAGTTATTGCCTATAAAATTATAATAATTGAAACCCTATTTTTCAGAACGTAGAATGAAGGTGAGGTCTGAATGTAGAAGGAATAAATTCTGGAAATTTGGAAATATTTTATGTGAGAATTGTTCTGATTATAATTACCAAAATGAAAATAAAATTTAACCAAAAAATGTAAACGTATGAATAAGATGCTTGCTTTCTCAGTTTATTTTCATATCTTTGTTCCTTTTCATTTGCTATATTCATAAGATCCTATGTCACCACTTTGTCTAACTTCTCTTAGCATGATATACTCCAGTTTAATCCAATTTGCAGTGAGCTGAAAATTTCATCTTCTTTTACAACTATATAGTATACCATTGATTTTATATACATTATATACTCACTCACCTATTGTTGAGCACATGGGCTGATTCCAGATCTTGGCTATTATAAATAGCACTGCAATGAGTATAAGTGTGAAAATATCTTTTAAAATTAATTAGTTGTATTCTTAGGATAGATTTATGATACTGTGTATCAAATCCAATTGTCATGCATATAAAACAAGCACCTTACTTGTCTTACATGCATTACTCAGATCTCTGGCCCTATTTTAAATTATGTTTTAGATCAATGAGTAATCTGAAATTCAATATATGACACATTTAATAATAAATCACAGCTTTTATTATATACCTATAATTTTTAATAATGAGTCATTCTGTTGAAGGGAAAAACACTAAATTATCACCAAGGACAAATAATGCTATGTTGGAGACTAAAATATTAAATAAACATATACTCTATTAAAGACAAATACATAGATTGTTCTTACAAATCAGAAATATGTTAAATTGTTATTATTATTATTATTTAATTTTGGTTTTTGGGCCACACCGGTGAGGGAAATCTGAGGTCGAAATAAAGATGCTTGGGGATACTCCCATTTGTAAGCCCAATAATTACTTCCTGAAGTGATCAAGGAGCCAATAATCAAATTGGGTTCAGCTTTATTCAAAGCAAGTGCATATAACTGTATAATATTTTGCTAGTCCCATAATATTACCTTTAATTTAAAGATGGATTTCAATGGACAAGATATTAAAATTAAACTAATAATTATAAACATTTTATCTCTAATTTTGTTAAATTTTTGCAAAAGAACAGTAGTTTTTATTAAAGAAGAAAGCAGAGAATAAGGGTGCAATTAGCAACTCATGGTAGTAGATAGTAGACATAGATGATAGATAGATGATATATAGATAGATAGGTAGATAGATAGATAGATGATAGATAGATAGATAGATAGATAGATAGATAGATAGATAGATAGATAGATAGATAGATAGATTGTTTTGAGTAACTCCTGGCAGTGCACAGGGGTTACTCCTGGCTCTGCATTCAAAAATTGCTACTGGCAAATTTGGGGACAATATGGGATATGGGATGCCAGAGATGGAACCTGGGCTGGCCCCGTGTAAAGCAAAAGCCCAACCACTGTACTATGACTCTAGCTCCAAGATTATTAGTGCTAGGTATGGTTGAAATATAAAATGTTGGTGGTAGCTGGGGCCAAAGAGATAGCATGGAGGTAAGGAGTTTGCCTCTCCTGCAGAAGGTTGGTGGTTTGAATCCTGGCATCCCATATGATCCCCTGAGCCTGCCAGGAGCGATTTCTGAGCGTAGATCCAGGAGTAACCCCTGAGCGCTGCCGGGTGAGACCCGAAAACAAAAACAAAGCAAACAAACAAACAAAAAAAAACAGTTGGTGGTAGTAAAGTGCACTCCTGAATCTTACAAATGTTATTTCAATAAAATACACATATACACACATGGATATAAACTACCAGAGAGAATGCAGAGAAAGTTCATCATTTTATATAAAAAGAGATTAGGATAATTTGCTCAAACTTATTTAAATTATTATATTTAGACTTTTATATAATATCTCCTGGTTCTTTGCATATCTGAGAATCCAGAAATAATAAAGTAACAGTAAATAAAATAATGATAATAATAATAATAATAATAATAATAAAACTATGGACATACTTATTGGTTGGATAGATTTTTTTTTTTGGTTTTTGGGCCACACCCGGCGACGCACAGGGGCTACTCCTGGCTATTCACTCAGAAGTCGCTCCTGGCAGGCACGGGGGACCATATGGGGAACCGGGAGATCGAACCACGGTCCATCCTAGGTTAGCGCAGGCACCTTATCTCCAGCGCCACCGCCCGGCCCCTGATAGATTTCTTAAACTAGATGTGAGTACTAGAAACAAAACACTGTGCTCCATTTTCCCTAATCAATTCTTTCTTTAACATACTCCTCTTTCAATTTTATTAATTAACTTCTTTTGCTCTACTTGTTTGTTTTTGTTTTGTGTTCACTCTGGACTGTACTCAGGGATCACTCTCGCTGACCTCTGGATATCATATGGGATGACAAGTATCAAAATATGTGCAATGCAAAAGCACTATCCAACACATTACCTTTCTGATCCATCAATTTTATTATTTAGCATAAAATGTATCTTTCCTCTTTGTTAAAACACATTAAGTTTCTTGTATATCATGTGTTACTTAATTAGGATTCTAAATATTGAACAATCTATCTAGCACTCTTGTCATAAATGCCTGTTATCAGAGATAGAGTAGTATTTTAATATATAAAATAAGATATGTTAAATAGGCAGGATGCAGGAAAGAAGACAAGATAAACAAAGAGGATTTAATTTATTCAGTTTAGGTGATAAAGAAAAGAAAATAGAAGAAAATGGACATAACTAAAGTGATAAGAATGAGAAAGAGAAACAAAGGATGGAGAAAGCAAGGAAATAAAAAGGATAAAAAGAAGAATATTGTCCATTTATTGGACATGCAAGGAAAAAAGAAAATTGAGAAAACATGAGAGGAAGAAAACAAAGAAAAGCAAAGAAAATGAAGATCTATTTAAATGCAATGGTTAAAAAGAACAAAATTAAGATAATTGTAATAAGGTCATTTACTTGAAGGAAAGTGATGGCCACCCCTACTATTACACAATCCAATATTGCTACCTAATGGTTTCAACAACCTCACTCATTTTACATTAAAGAGATATTTAATTTCCAGATATTACATGCATTCCAATTATAAAAATATATGAACATATTTCTTTCATGTTGATACATAACATAATTATATCATATACTTGCACTATTAAGATGACTAGAAAATATTTACTACACAGTCTCCTTTTTAATAATATTATAAAGAAGAGTAAGCATATATAACAAACATTTTTTTCTCTCTTAGCTAAGTTTTACAAGTAAGGAGGTAGAGGTCAAGAAGAAATATACTTTAGGTCACAAATGTGTTCAGTTCAGTTCTTTTCCCACTAGTTTAACTCTCATGTGTATCTTGTGCCCTTAGTAAATGTTAAAACAGACTTCTTACAAATCTGTTAAATTTCTAAATTTGATAACTAATTTAAATGCTTCTTTTTAACCAGCACTGCATATCTAAGTTACATTGAACACTCAGGCACATTTTGCAATGCTTTTCAGCACTTTATATTTGAATCTTTCTAAGATGTTTTTACCAATGTGAACATATTTAATCCTTTCAAAGACAAATTTCCATTTCTCTTTCTCTAATTTGTCCCAGCTGAATATTCTGTCTTTTTCTGAACAAAATATAATTATGAATCTGTATGACACTAATATTTTATTTTAATCTTTCTGCATTAATTTCATTGGCTGATTACTGGTAATATATTTTATTCAGGGTATTAATCTAAATAACATACTGGTTCCATTAAATTATTCATTTATGTTGTTGAAACTAGCTAGAATTAACAGTTAGATAGATTTTCATCTATTATATATTTTTCCTACTATATTTTTAAAATTGAATTTACTATCATTTTTAAATCTGAATATTATTTTACACAATAATATGGTAGAGTGGCAAATTATACTGGACCATTTTTTCTGGCAGATCATTTTTTACTGTCACTTGTTATTATGCTGTCAAGCAAAATCTAAGGAATGTATTCTGGTCAAGAAATCCCACCCTTATTTCTTTTCACTTTCCTTTAATGATATTCTGTCATGTGCTATTCTGGACCAAAACTGAATTTTTTATACCTTATCCTGGAAGACATTGAATTACGAAACATGCTAAAAAAATAAAATGGGGATAAAAAAAACATTTTCTAGATGAATTTTGTTGTTGTTGTTCAATATAATGGCTAAGTAAAGTAAAGTGAATTAAACCAACTTGGGCATGATTTTGTTCATGTTTGGTATTTTCTATGTAGAATAAATTTCTATAATAATTATTCACCATGGTTGGAGAATATTTTTCCTTTACAAAGACTTTCTAATATTGGCATCAATATTAAGCAATGTGACATTGGCACTCTCCCGGGGAAGCTCAGGTTATCTCTTCAGCTTTGGCATTGCAACAAGATTAGCAAGTGATGAAGGAGGCATTTCTTGGCACTGTGTGATTGAAAGTATCTCTTAGAATTGCACTTGGCTGCAAGCAACAGAAAAATTCTATTCTTAAAGTGCTTGACTCAGATAGAAGTCTATCAGTCAGACCATAAAAAGTTCTTGTTAGGGAATGATGGACAGGACAACTGAAGCATGTACCATTAGAGGAACAGAATTTATTTTATCTCTTGCTTTACTAATTTCTCGTGTTAGTTTGCCCTACAGTTGGAAAGTAGCTTTTATATTTCCAGGCCTGTGAGTTTTCCTCAGGAAATATGAGTTAAGACAAGAGAAAAGGAGGATGTAAAATTTTCACATGACACTATAATTTTAGTTTTTATGATTTTAAAGCTATTTGTCATAGCAAATATCCTTCTCTGATTCTCCGTCTTTAATAACTTCTGAATATTTCTTAAATATTCTTTCTCAACTGACATTGTAACACTACTTGAAGATTATATTTATAAAAATGTGTAATCAAAGGACCAAAGAGGTAGGGCCTTGGCCTTGCATGCAGCTGACCTAAGACCAACTATGGTTTGCTCCCCTGGCATCCCAGATGGTGTCCCAAGCCAAAACGATTTTTGAGTGCATAGGCAGAAGTATACCCCCCAAGCATCACTGGATGTGCCCCACCCCAAAGTGTATGATCAAGTATCACAATCCCTGGTTATTTTAAAAATAACAAATGGCAGGAAAGAAAGAAAGAAATTAACTTTTGAAAACTTTTATTTCTCCCTTCCTTGACTTTCGTTACTTTTAAAGTGAACAAACATTGTGATAAGTGATGATTTTGCTCTCGCACTAAATTGAAATGTTCTTTGGGATTGTGTTATTTATACTGGTGCTTGTACACCTACTCACTGAGGATTTCTCTCTTTTAGTTGTAGTGCTATCACATGTTCTGATGGTAGTACTCATGGGAGTCTCATTCTTTGGGGTTCTTATAGCTTTCCCTGTGCTGCTTACTGTGAGTCACATGCATAGTTGCGATGTTTGCGGACATCTGAGATGTCACAGAGCATTACAGCAGTAGAGGTCAAAAGGTCCCTGCTGCCACACTCAGCACATGTGGTCAGAATAGAGGATCTAATCTATGACCTAACACTTGCAAGGGAGGCACTTGTCCTACTAAATCAACCCTGGCCACCCATGAAGACATTCTTGCACTTAATTACATTTGACATGAAGAAGTACATTTCAAAATACAAGTAAATTATTAAGTCATTTGCTATTTAAATGTTTTCATTTTGAGGAAATTTCTCAATTTGAGGAAAAGTGTATCAAACTTGTAAATATTTATCTAAACTCTTTCATGTATAACTTTAAGTTACTTTATGTATTTTCTTTCAATTTACTTATTGCCTTTTGTAAATCAATAGATTATTTTAATATTCAAATTTTGAAAACTTAATTGTACTGTAACACCCCCTTTCAGGAAAAAAAGATCGTTCAGCCTGTTCTTCCTCCCTCCTTCCCAAACAAATGTTTCTTCTTCTTTAAGAGAACACATAGAAATTTCCATTTCTCTGTATCCATTCCCTTGGGTTATTATACTCCCTGCTTGGAGGTATATATCACTAACTTGGTGAAGGATTATGGGTGAAGGTTTTATTTTGAGATTAATATAAGTTTGGGTTTTCTTGATCACATAGCAAAATATTTGACTACTGTGCCATATCTACCTTGTATGTGGCATTTGCTTTTTCTTTTTTTATTTATTTTTTGTTTTGTTTTGTTTGTTTGTTTTGGGGTCACACTGGTGACACGCAAGGGTTACTCCTTGCTCTGTTCTCAGAAATTACTCCTGGTCAGCTAGGGAGACCATATGGGAAGCCGAGATTCAAATCACTGTCCATCCTGGGTCAGCTGCTGCAAGGCAAATGCCCTATTGTTGTGCTATCTTTCTGACCCCATATGTGGCATTTCTAATATTATGAATTAAGTGACTTTTTTGTTTGTAAGCCACACCCATGTATGTTTATGTGTTCCTAATTCTTAATTCAGGAATAAATCCTGGCAAGTTTTGGGTCCACATCAGATGCTAGGTATTGAATCCAGGTTGACTACATGCAAGGCCAAGTAATACACCTACTCTATGCTATTTTTCTGCCCCTCATTATAATTTTTCTCTGTTGCATTTAGGATTAACTATAACTGAAGTCTTAAAAATGCATATCACAAAGAAAGCTGAGATTGAGGTGCCCTGGACTGGAATGAACAAGGGTGAGTCTGGGTTGCCTTCACTTTCACTGAGGGTGCCTGAACGCTGCGAGTCTGAGAACAGCTCAGACTGAAGTGCTTGGGAAATGCCTGAAGCCCTAAAGGTGAGTCCAGATCACCTTCATCTTGAATGAGAGCCCCTGAGCACTGCAGGTTTGAGACCATCCAACACACAGGATCCCTGAAGAAAGCTGAGACACCTGAGCTGGTTGGGCCCAAAGAAGCACATCTCTAGTAAGTGATCTCCACCATAAAACACAGAAAATAAAAGCAAGACCACTCCACTTTACTCTTCAGCAGATTCTTATAGAACACAAACCTCATCGCAACACGGAGTAAGAATTACACTTCAAGTGTGGCAATGGGGAAACAATGCAGGACAACAACATGTATAGAGAATGAAGATGGCAACTCTGATGACCCCAAAAATGCCAATCATCTAATTAACATCTCAGATAAAGAGTTTAGAATAGAAATATGAAAGATGTTCATAGAAATCAAAAAAAGCATAGATGGATCTAAACAGATCAGATATATAGAAATCAAAAAACTCCAAACTGAAATAACCGGACTGAAAAATGCAGTAGAGGAAATGAAAAACTCTAGGGAAAGCCTTTCCAATAGAGTAACAGCAGCTGAAGACAAAATTAGTGAGCTGGAAGATAAGATTCATAATAACTCCATACAGCAGAAGAGATTAGAAAAGAACCTCAAAGCAAATGATCCAGACAACGGAAAAATACAAAAAGATTTTAAGCAAATGAAAATAAAAATGTTTGATAAATTCAACAGAAATAACATAAGAATCATTGGAGTCCCAGAAATACAGAAAGAAACTCCCCAGGAAGAATCAACAGTCAAGAATATCATTACAGAGAAACTCCCAGAGATAGACTGCAGCAACCAATTCCTATATGCCCGAAGAATACCTGCTAAAAGACCCAAAGAAAAGCACCCCAAGACACATCCTAGTAACAATGATGAATCCCACAGACAGGGATAGAATACTAACAGCAGCAAGATCCAAAAGGAAAATTATATTCAAAGGAGCATCCTTAAGTTTACAACAGACATGTCACAAGAAAATCTCAAGGTCAGAGACAGTGGTGGGATATTATGACAAGACTGAATGAAATATGCTTCATTTAGGATACTGCACCCAGCCCCACTCACATTCAGGTTTGAAGGAAGGATACATAGCTTCACGGATAAGCAACAGCTCAGAAACTTTACAGATGCAAAACCAGCCTTAATGGAGAAACTGAAAGGTCTACTTTAAGACAAAATATACCAACAGACACAGCAAACTTATACACAAAGATGACATTAAATCACATGACACTTATCTCCCTCAATGATAAATGCATGAATTCAGAGACACAGAGTGGAAAAATGGATCAAAATGATGAATCCAACCTTTTGCTGCCTGCAAGAAAAACCCCTAAATAGTCAGAACAAACATAGACTCAAAATCAAAGGCTGGAAGAAAATCATCCAAGCAAGCAACACCCTTATAAAAGCTTGGGTGGCCATATTAATATCAGACTACACAAATTTAAGACTCAGACAAGTTGTAAGGGACAAAGATGAATGCTTTGTACTAATCAAGGGATTTGTGCAACAGGGGATAAATCACACTACTAAACATATGCACACTCAATGAGAGACCAGCAAGATATCTAATACAATTATTGATAAATTTGAAAGCAGACATAAAAAATAACACAATAATTGTGGGAGACCTCAACACTTCCCTGTCAACACTTGATAAGTTAACCAGACTGAAACCCAACAAAAATATACTAGCACTGAAAAGAGAAATGGAAGAACAAGGCCTAGTAGATATATATAGGACACTTTATCCCCAGAAATCTGGATACACATTCTTCTCCAGTATACATGGGTTATTCATTCTCCAGGATAGACCACATGCTGGCACATAAAACGTACCTCAATAAAACCAAGAAGATAGAAATTTTGCAGGTTACCTTTGCTAACCACAACACTCTGAAATTAGATGTGACTACAAAGGGACACAGAAGAAAATCTTTAACAACTGGAAATTGAACAGCCTACTACTGAACAACCATTGGGTCCAGGAAGAAATCAAAGAGGAAATCAAAACTTTCCTGGAAACAAATGACAATGAAGACACAAACTATCAGCATCTACAGAAAACAGCAAAAGCGGTCCTGAGAGGAAAATGTATAGTTTTGCAAGTACACATCAGGAAGGAAGAAGGGGCATACCTAAATAGCTTAATGACACAGCTTATAAAATTAGCAAGTGATCAACAAAAGGAACCAAAAATGGGTTGTCAAAAGGAAATCACAAAGCTTAGAGCAGAAATCAATTAAGTGCAAACCTAAAAAATGATCTGAAAAATCAACGAAAGCAGAAGTTGGTTCTTTGAAAAAATAAACAAGATGGATAGAACATTGGCAAAACACAAATAAAGAGAGAGAGAAATTTGATAACCTGTATTAGAAATGAAGAGGGGGAGGTCACTACAGATATTAAAGAGATTAAAAGGGTAGTCATAGACTACTTTGAAAAACTGTATGCCACCAAACATGAGAACCTAGAAGAAATGGATAAATTCTTGGAATCTTATAACCTTCCAGGGCTAAAAAAGGAGGATGTATTTCTGAGCATGTAGTCAGGAGTAACCCCTGAGCACTGCCGGGTGTGACCCAAAAACCAAAAAAAAAAAAAAAAAAAAGGAGGATGTAGTGTATGTAAACACCATCATAACTATTGAGGAAATTAAAACTAATCAAATGTCTGCCCAAAAACAAAAGCCCAGACTCAGATTGATTCACTAATGAATTCTTTCAAGCCTTTCAAGAGGAACTACTACCAATCCTGGCCAGGATCTTTCATGAAACTGAAATAATAGAAACACTTCCAAAGAGCTTTTGATGAAGCCATCATCACCTTGATACCAAAACCAGACAGAGATGCTACCAAAAAAAAAAAAAGAAAAGAAAAGAAAAGAAGATTATAGACAAATATCTCTGATGAACACAGATGCAAAGATCTTCAACAAAATCCTAGCAAATAGGCTTTAATATCTCATCAAGAAAATCATTCAATAAAATCAAGTAGGTTTCATCCCACGAATAAAAAGATGGTTTAACATCCACAAATCTATCAAGTTAATACACAACATCAACAATAAGAAAAATAAAAATCACACATGATCTTATAATAAACACAGAGAAAGCATTTGATAAGGTCCAACACCCATTCTTTTTTTTTTTGGGGGGGTCACACCCGGCAGTGCTCAGGGGTTACTCCTGGCTCCATGCTCAGAAATTGCTCCTGGCAGGCACGGGGGACCATATGGGGCACCGGGATTTGAACCGATGACCTTTTGCATGAAAGGCAAACGCCTTACCTCCATGCTATCTCCCGGACCCCCAACACCCATTCTTGATAAAAAAAAAAAAACTCTCAGCAAGAAGGGAATGAAAGGAACCTTTCTCAAAATAGTAAGGCCATCTACCACAAGGCAATGGCAAATATTACCCTCAATGGAGAAAAAATAAAAGCCTTCCCTATAAATTCTGATATAAGACAAGGCTGTCCACCCTCAGCACTCCTCTTCAATATAGTACTGGAAGTAATTGCTAGCAATTCGGCAAGAAAAAGATATCAAGGAAATCCTGATAGGAAAGGAAGAATTCAAGCTCTCACTGTTTGCAGATGTCATGATACTATACTTAGAAAATCCTAAAGACTCTACCAAAAAGTTTCTAGAAACAATATAGCAATGTGGCAGGCTTTAAAACTAACAAACAAAAATCAATGGTCTTTTTATACAACAATAATGATAGGGAAGAAATGGACATTAAGAAAACAACCCCATTTACATTAGTGCCACACAAACTCAAATATCTTGGAGTCAACTTGACTAAAGACATGAAAGGACCTATACAAAGAAAACTATAAAACCCTGCTCCAAGAAGTAAGAGAGGACACATAGAAATGGAAACGCACACCCTGATCATGGATTGGCAGGATTAACATAATTAAAATGGCAATACTCCCCAAAGCATTGTACAGATTTAATGCCATCCTTCTAAAAATACCCATGACATTCGAATTCAAATAAGTGGATCAAACACTTTTGAAATGTATTTGGAACAATAAGCACCTTGAATAGCTAAAAAATCCTTGGGAAAAGAAATATAGGAGGAACTAATTTCCCAACTTTAAACTGTACTACAAAGCAATAGTTATCAGAACAGCATGGTATTGGTATAAACACAGACACTCAGATCTGTGGAATAGGCTTGGATATTCAGAGAATGTTCCCCAGACATACAATCACCTAATTTTTGATAAAGGAGCAAGAAATCCTAAATGGAGCAAGGAAAGTCTCTTCAACAATTGGTCTTGACACAACTGGTTAGCCACTTGCAACAAAGCTAACTCAGACTCCCAGCTAACATCATGTATGAAAATAAAATCCAAGTGTATTATAGACCTTGATATTGGACCTGAAACCATATGGTATATAGAACAACATGGAGGGAAAACACTCCATGACATTGAGACTAAGACATCTTTAAGGAGGAAACAGCACTCTCCAAACATGTGGAAGTAGAGATAAGCAGATTGGAATATATTAAGATAAGAAGATTCTGTACCTCAAAGGAAATAGTGCCCAGGATACAATAGCCACTCACCGAAAGGGAGAAAATATTCACCCAACACCCATCAGATAAGGGGCTAATCTCCAAACTATATAAGGCACTGACAAAACTTTACAAAAAAATAAAAACAAACAAACAGCTAAGTCCATCAAAAAATGGGGAGAAGAAATGGACACTTTGTCAAAGAAGAAATTCAAGTGGCCAAAAAGGCACATGAAAAAATGCTCCTCATTACTAATCACCAGGAAGATGCAAATCAAAACAACTATGAGGTACCATCTCACGCCACATAGATTGGCTCACATCACAAAGAATGAAAACAAGCAGTACTGGCAAGAATGTGGAGAGAAAGAAACTCTTATCTACTTATTGGTGTGAATGCCTTCTAGTCCAACCTTTTTGAAAAGTGATATGGAGATTCCTCCAAAAACTGCAAATTGAGCTCCACTATGATCCAGCTATACCACTCCTAGGAACTTACCCTAGGAACACTAAAATACAATACAAAAATCCCTTCCTCACTCATGCCGCGTGGCCCTCCCCATCAACTCCCCCTAACGTGGACTGTTACTTGAAACTGGACTTAGTTCTAAAAGTATCCCCAATGCAAGAACTCTTCCAAGATCTCCCTGCCGCAAATCTTTTGCCAATCTCAAGAAGGTCAGGGGATGTGATGAAAAGGTGCCAGGGAACCCACATACCACAAGAAAATCCCAAAAGATAATGTGGAATCCTATACTTTCAACACAAGTATAAGACCTGTATTACACCACCTCTTTATCTGCTTTTCCCCAAAAGTAAGGTAGTCTCTTGCATCACTTTGTACCTTTAATTATTTTATTAATTCATTTTTTAAATGTTTGTTCTGCACATACATATGTGAGCACATATACTTTCATTTCTATTTTTACCTTTTTTGGATGCGTGACCTGTTACTGTTTCCTTCTCTGTCCACCCCAAATGCACCTACACTGTAAAGTAGCACCATTTCTCCCTGCAAAGGCACACTAAAAAAGGGGAAATCTCACATATAAAAAAGAGCTCTTATCTACTAGGGATAAGAACTCATACTTGTTTGAAATATAGTGATATCTCCCACCTTGAAAATATGTCACATGGACCCAACTTAGGCCTCAGATGACTAGACACCATCCGTCCAGCCTTGAATCCTGCATCAAAGACATAGAATCGACACAGTTCTTCACAACAGCTACAGGAAACAAATCCCATCTGGGACATCCTTAATACCGCTGGGCCACCAACAAGTGCCAGCCCTAATATATACCCTGACAGCGAGGGAAATGGGATCAACTTAACCTAAAAGCAGGTAATCCTACCTCACCAGCCAATGATAAGAAAAATTCAGAAGGCTTGTCACTCTGGTAGGTCCAAAAGCCAAGATCTCGATCTACAGATGACCAAGACTGGAACCAAGACCGGACTGTATATATCTTGGGACCAATGAAAAAGCCCTAGTCTAGGGTTTGATCTATGCACCGCACAACAACCATGATCCCCAGATCCAAAGGTCTGACAGAGACAACTCCAACGGAATGGGGCTTCTGGAAACACAGTGAAAGACGCTATCCTAGGTTCCATCCTAGGATCAGGGCAAAGAGTAAGACCACAATCCACAGAAGATGGATTAATATGACACTGAGGGAACAGAACTTCTAGAACCACAAAGAAAGACTTCCCTATAAATTCTGATATAAGACAAGGCTGTCCACCCTCAGCACTCCTCTTCAATATAGTACTGGAAGTAATTGCTAGCAATTCGGCAAGAAAAAGATATCAAGGAAATCCTGATAGGAAAGGAAGAATTCAAGCTCTCACTGTTTGCAGATGTCATGATACTATACTTAGAAAATCCTCTCCTTTCCTTTTTCTCTCCTCTTTCCTCCCCTCTCCTCTCCTCTTCTTTTCTTTCTTTCTTTCTTTCTTTCTTTCTTTCTTTCTTTCTTTCTTTCTTTCTTTCTTTCTTTCTTTCTTTCTTT
>PVKC010023135.1:0-17394 GCA_004027635.1 Crocidura indochinensis
GGGTGGGGGAGGCTCCTGGCTCTAAGTTCAGAATTAGCTCCTGGCAGGCTTAGGCGACCATAGGGGATGCCGGAATTTGAACCACCGACCTTTTGCGTGGGAGGCAAACGCCTTACCTCCATGTCATCTCTCTGGACCCGTTTTTTGCCTCTCTTTTGCATTTATAAGATGCTCCCAAGCAGTGCTCAGGGAGCCTCAGAGTCACTCTGGTGATATTTAGGTAATGGACAGGACTGTCATGTATTGTGGTGCTGCTCAAACCCAGAGGTGCTGGGCTCTTAAGTTACACTTTATTTTACCCAAAGCAAAGATCAACCCTGGTTTCTTTGTATCTGTCATTTACAACTTGGTTTCATCCAAAAAAAAGATTGTCTTATGTATAAACCTGGGTGGGACAGGCTTATTGCATAGGAGTTCCTCATCCAACCCTTTATTTTCTAATTAAAAGTAAAGGACCACTAGGACATTGCTCTCAAGAAAAAAATATTTGAGGGATCCAGAGAAATGCTACAGAGGGCAACTTGTGACATGTGGCCAGTTCTAGTTTTATCCCAGACACCACATTTGGTCTTCTGAGCACTTTCAGGAGTGACTTCTGAATACCCAAGAGCACCACCAAATCTGATCCCCAAACCCCAAGTAATATGTAGCAGAGAGGGGAAACTTCATTAGTAAATAAAGGGTTGACCTTGAAATGTCCGGAACAGTGTAGCATGAAGCTCTGAGTTGCATATCAGTGCATGCTGGGACTCTTTGGTTGCCCATTGGAGGGACTTCAATCTTATTATGGAGGGCAGACCCCTCAGGATGGCACCAGCGAGCTTAGGGGCAGACTGAAATGTAAGTCCTGCTCACTGAAAGGTGGAATAAAGAGGACTGAGGAGGGGAAAAAGTGTGGGCCACCCTCCAAGTTGGATTTTATTCTGAGTGTACAGGACTTGAAACAAGGAAATACCAGAGTTCATTTCAAGATGACTCTCTAGAACTCTGTTTCTGGCTGAATTGAAGGTTGGTAAACCTTTCATGAGTGAACAGCCATTCCTTGGTCCACCAACAGTATTCCTGAATTACACTCGCACTCCTTCCTCAGGAAAGCCTCTATTAGTCAGGTGATTATTCCCCTCCCATTGTAGGTTTGACACCACGTGGAACCTCTGTGGATGGTATTTGGAAGTGGAAGTTTCAGAGATGATCTGATTTGTTTGAGAAGTGACTGTGCACCTGAGGGAAGTAGCATCGGATTATTTGGCCAGACTCTTCCTGCTGTGTGGACAGGGAGGGCCAGAAGATGTAAGGTGCTGATTTTAATCCTAGGGAGTGGACAATAGTAAAGATAGCTAAGGAGGGTGGACTCTTGAAGCTGACACAGGGAAGTGACAGTAATAAAAATATTGTGGGAATTGTACTTCAGCACATAGACCAGAGTACCGGGCACACATCAGTCTGCTTATTAGAAATGTTAGAAGGGAATAAAAGAAAAATGTGAATGAAAGGACAGATGAAAGGAAGGAGGAAAGAGTGAAGAAGAGAAGAGAGCAAGGTACAAAGGAAGGGAGAGAGGGAAGAGACTGGGGGTTTACCTCAACCTATCTGTGACATCATCTTTTCTCTACCACTCATACCGACCTTTGGAATTCAAGACTCCTACTGGGCCCCTGCGCATGGAAACCATTCCCTGCTCTGTCTGGGATGAGGAAAAAAGACTGCACTTTAGACCAGACTTGAAAAGCCGTCGAGCAAAGAAGAGCCAGGCATGATTTGCAAAGTGATAAGGGAAATGTGAGGATTGTTTTGAATGTCAGACTTATGATCTCTTTTCCTTTGCTCTTCCCTCCTGTCATTCAGGGACCTCCCAGTCTAAAGATGTGCACATGCTTGAGGCCCAAGGAGAGGAAAACTTTCTGCTTGGATATTAAAAAGGTTTTGTTTTCAGCTTATGTAGAAGCTTAAGAAATTAGCCCTTACTCCTTGAGTGTAGCCGATCGGACACGTCTCTCCGTTCCTTGCTGCTGCCGTGGTGCTTTTCATGCTCGGCAGTGCGTTTTCACAGTCACCCCGTGGAGCATATATTAAAAATAACTCAGTGCACACAGCTCTGCGCCTGTGAAAGACATCTAGCAGAAGCTACCAGTGGTCCATTTGGTGGAGGGAAATTATTCTCCGGCAGCTACTGGCCTACTAAGAATTCTGTTTCAAATGAGGCGTTTCAAAGCAGTCTATGTTGAAGAAAAGGAAGAATTTCCCCTGCATTTATACCAAGTGTTTTATATACCAAACCTCATTACCCACTTCACTGGCTTTGATCTGTAATAATGCTTGCCTTTAGCTCTGGCCTACAGAGTGAGACTTAAAAGATGGAATATGCACCATGAAGCAAATGCCCTACAGACCCATGCAGATGAACCCCACTCCCAATGTGTGCTGGCCAAGATGGAAAAATTCTTGATTAGTAGCGATTATAATGAAAATTTAAATTATGACCCACTCATGAGCTTAGTACTTTGAAAAATTACTTCTCTTCTCTATAGTTTGGAGCACCATTCTAGCATATTGATACATGCGCAGAAACTTACTGCATCAAACATACCTGTTCATTTGCCACACTGTTCAAATTGTCATTCTATCCCTGGTGGTGCCTTTTCTTTTCAGAGCAGTAGAGTGCAGTGGCTTAGAAGATGGGCTTTTGATTTACACGCTCTGGACTTAATTTTTCTGCTTTCTTTCTTTCTTTCTGGTTGTGTGATCTCCTGCA
Organism: Crocidura indochinensis; assembly: GCA_004027635.1. Classification (NCBI taxonomy): domain Eukaryota; kingdom Metazoa; phylum Chordata; class Mammalia; order Eulipotyphla; family Soricidae; genus Crocidura; species Crocidura indochinensis. The sequence continues at coordinate 2,753 of PVKC010023135.1, forward strand.
AAGTACTTAACCTGCAAGCTTCCTCCTCGTAGTTAATTGATTCATTGTAAAGAGTAAAGTGATTGTGAGTGGGAGCATGATTAGCTCATTGCCAGGAACATAATAAGCACTAAATAATAACTAACTAAATGAAATGTCACGTCCCATGCTTACCTCAGCAGTGTTCTCTGATAGAAACTCAATCATAGAGATTGAACAGTTCAGTGGTTTAAATACAGCCTTTTGGGGGTCACAGGAAGAGATTACTAATTGTCATGTTAGGGAACTTAATCGTGTAGTTGACAGCTTTGGAATGTGTGTTTCCCTTGTCCAGGATGAATTAGGAGCTCACAGGAAGCATTTCATTGATGACTTTTAGTAGTCTCAGATTTTTCCCATCAACCAAACCACAGCGTAGGCTGCTGTGGGCTAGGATAGGCAGATGTGAACTATGTCTAATACGCTGAATGTGCACGAACATGTAGAACAGTGTTTTGTAATTGTAAAATGGCAAGTAAGGATTTAACTTACACAGCAAAATAAAAAGTTCTTTTAAATGTTTTCCAGTAAGTGTAGAGATGTGGAGATCTTTATATCCAAATGAAGTCAAGGGGCCGGAGAGATAGCACAGCAGAAGGACTTTTGCCTTGCAAGCAGCCGATCCAGGATGGACGGTGGTTCGAATCTTGGCATCCCATATGGTCCCCTGTGCCTGCCAGGAGCGATTTCTGAGCGAAGAGCCAGGAGTAACTGCTGAGCGCCACTGGGTGTGACCCCAAAACCCAAAATAAAAAAAAATAAATAAAACTCAAAAGTCAAAATGGTTATATTATTAAAAAAGTAAAATTTGCATGATTTTTATGCCAGAATTATGCTTTAGTATGTTATTTGGTTATTGTTATTGTTGATATATTTTTATTAGTGTTTCAAGGAAAGCAGGAAGCTATCCAGGAGAAGATATATCATAGTTTCTCTACTCTGAAGGTAGAAATTCTAAGATGAGAAATCTAATAGAATATCCCCTAAAGGTTGGAACAGTCAAAAGCCAAAAGGAAAGATAAACCCAATGCACAGAAATAGACAACAAAGAAATGTGCTGAAAGTTTTTTCCTGGTGAAAGGAAACAAAAATATATACCCTAAGATTCTTTGTTTTTGTTTTTGTTTCTGGGCCACACCTTGCTTTGGACCTTACTCCGGATTCTGAGCTCAGGGATGTTCCTGGTGGGGCTCTTGGACTATATGGGGTGATGGGGGATTGAATCTGGGTTGGCTACATGTAAGGCAAGCACTCTGCCCACTACTATCTCTCCAGTCTCCACTAAGATTTCGAATTGCAGATCTGGTCTAATAAATATTATCTGAGTTCACAATGTCAGTCTGTTTTTTAAGGTAGATAATTTAATCTAAAGTGATCTCAGATTAAAAGAATCCCCTATGAGTGACAAGAGCCAGTATCAAAGCACTGGGCAAAACTTGACTTTGAGAATTTGACTTCAGGACTCTGAGGGATAGTTCAGGAGATAAGGTATGTGTTCAGTACCATGCAAAACAGACACTTTTACCCCAGAATTAGCAAACCCAGACTTGAATTCCCTGGACCACACATCATCACTTGAGCCTGCTAAAAGTAATCCCTAGCATAGATTCAGTAGGAAATCTTGAACACAAACAGCCAGGGTTGGCTCCAAAATAAATGGACAAATAAAACAAATGAAAAAGAAAACTTGAATCCAATGATTTTTTTTTTTTTTTTTTTTTTTGGTGGGGAGGAGGCTCACACCCAATTTTTCTCAGGGTTTATTCCTCTTTCTTTTTTTTTTTTTGGATTTTTGGGTCACACCCGGCAGTGCTCAGGGGTTACTCCTGGCTCCATGCTAAGAAATTGCTCCTGGCAGGCACGGGGGACCATATGGGGCACCGGGATTCAAACCGATGACCTTTTGCATGAAAGGCAAATGCCTTACCTCCAGGCTATCTCCCGGGCCCCAATCGCAGAGATTTTTAAGGCACATTTCCCAAGTCAGATGTAGTAAAATATTAAATGTATTGTTTGTATTGAGACATGTTTTATAATAGATACAAAATTAGTTATTAAATTCATTTTTATCATTTGAGTCCTTGTTGCTACTCTAAGGCAAAAATCTATAGAGGATTAAGATGAAATTCCTGTTTTATAAAAATAGAACAGTTCAGATAGGAGACAGGTGTAGAGTAATAAATTACATTGATATAAATTGCAAATGCATCTTATGAAGAAGAATAAATTATAAAGGAGTGAATGCTGTATCAGGTCTTATGGATGATCTATCGGTACCAAGGATATGTGAAGTGGAAAAGAACACTTCTCAGAAGAGGTGACTTGTGCAGAAGTGTTGCATAAGCAGAGTGAAGTTTAAAAAAACATAATTCCTAGGCTACTCAGGGCCCTGAATTTCAAATATTTTTATCTGAAACATGCTTTCTTCTACAATGAAAATCAAGGTTAATGATTTTTCCTTTTGTTTGCAATATTTATAATTTGTCCTCTGTTTTTCGGTTCATTTTTTAGATTTTATCTAATATATATATATGTATATATATATATATATGTATATATATATATATAAAGCATTCCTTTGCCTATCCTGCCCTCAAGCTCCTCTATTCCCCAGAAAGATTATGTGCATTCTAACATTAAAATAGATTTTCCATATTTTAAAATATATACTCTAATATATGATATCATATATTGTTTTAGTTTTGCAACAATATATCTGCTTGCACTGCTTTTTGACAGTTTTAGCCACCATAGACTGAAATAATTGATATTTTTAAAAATTGGGGCTATTTTTATGAGTTTTTGGACCCCTACCCAGTCATACTTATGGGTTAGTCCTGGCTCTATGCTCAGAAATCACTCCTGGCAGACTCAGGGACCAGATGGAATGCTGGAGATTGAAACCACTTGGGTTGGCTGCGTGCAAGACAAACACCCTATCTGCTATACTATCATTCTGGCCTTGTTATAGTTCTATTTTCTAGTCAAGTAATTGTCTACACTCACCTTTCTGGCTAATAATTCCCCTCTTCACACACACAATTTGCTTCGTGTTCTTACACCTGTTACATTAGTTTGTCCTAAAACGCAGCAAAAATTTGCAGCAGTAATTTTACTTATTCTATAGTTCACCGTTGTGTTTGTTTTTCTCCTAGATCCCAGCCATCCAGAACTAGTTCTGTCTTGGCCCAGTGCCCTCTTCCTCAGTCTAATCTTGTCTCTTCTCTCATGTTTGTTTTCCTGGACTTTCTGCTCTTGACTTTTGATTTATTCCCTTGTATTGCTGGAAGACTTTCCTCAAAATCTTCCTCAGAATTACCCCAGGCAGGTAAAAGTGTCACATCATCTCTAATGTCCTCTCACTGCACTGATAGGTTGGATGTGGTCATTGAAGCAACTTCAGAGTTTTGGGTGCTATGTCATGACCATCTCTTTCCTATATGTGTAACTTGTTTCTTCTTTCTGAAAGCCTTTAGTAACTTCTTTATTAAGGGTATTCTCAGTTGGATAAAATATCCTTGATGTTGGAACTCTCCTTAGCACAAACGGATGTACCTTGGCTCAAATGATGGTTTCCAACAGTGTGCCAAGTTTCTCTGGGCTGCCCTGGTGAACTCAGTAGAATGACCATGAAATATTTTTGCATTTCAAGGGAAGCAGCAACATCTGTTCCACCAGGCAAACCATTAACTGGAGTTTCAACATTGCATTGCTACATTTCTCAAGTGATGTCAATGCCTGTACAAAGCTGGCTTTTCTGCAGTGGTTGTGATTAGAAATGAAAAATGACACAAATACCTAGAAAGGAGGGTGGCAGTATTTATTCATATGTATATTCTAGGATTGGAGAAAATTGTACAGTGCCAGTATGTGGTAAGTGGTTTGCATATGAAGATATAAGTGATTCATAGACTGAATTAAGTATTGATTTAGTATATATTTGTTTTGGTCTAGGAGTAGCATGTAAAAAAATAAAAAGAAATAAAATTGTGTAGGTTGGAATCTGAGCTTTGGGGCCTTCTGCTTCAGTTCTGGACGTTACTTGTATAATTCCTTTGGCAATTCTTTTCTTCCATCTTGCTTATTTTATTGTGTGTGGAAATTTAAGTTGAGTGCTAGATTCTTTATATTGACACACCTATAAGCTGGTTTTACTATCTGTTATTTTCTCCAATTATTCTCACTTTTAATTTTTGTTCTTTATCCTGGCAAATGATTAGATTTTTATCTACAGCTATTTTATTGATTTATTTTTCATTTTATCTTTCCTCTCTTAAGTTCCAAGAATAGTTTCTGGTTCTCATTCTTTTTTTATAATGGCATTCTCTTGTTGCTTTGTCTCTACACAACCTTTGCTACTCTGTTTAAATATATTAATAATGGCCTTTTGAAGATTTTTTTTTTTTTGTACCAGGATAGACAAAGATATCGCCAGGTTCCTTTCTCTCTATTTCATTCTTGTGTGTGTTTTGTAGACCGATTGTTCAATCTATTTTGAGACATACATTTTTCCAGGGGTAGCACAGAAATGAGGGTCTGACCAGAAATGTATTTGTGAGTCCCATTACTCAGGATGGAGTGAGAATGAATTGTAAAAGACCTATTGTTAGTAACTCTGAAGTTTAATTTATGCCAGCTCAGGGGTGAAATTCCCTCATCTACTCTATCCATTATTATGTTAAAGGCCACTGCTGTGGACTTTGCCTTGTGGGTACTTCTGGTTGTCTTGCTGTGAGGTCCAGATATGCCTCTGCCTCTCAGGCAGAGAACTATAGGAATGTATGCATTGGAAGTAATCTTCTTTGTGCAGAGCTGGCTCCCAAGGAAATACAGTTGCCCATTGAAGTTCCATCATAACTTAATCTCCTACAGCATTGAAAGATAATCTGGGGGAAGGAGAGAGATGTACACCATACAGGCCCAGACTTATTTTCTCCCTTGTGGTTCCTAAAGGATGTCTCAAACACTATCAAGATTGAGTGGACCATCCTTATGAAGCAATGCAAGGTGAACTTTAGGCTCTTGCTGCCTCTTTTCCACATCACTGAATGTGTGGTTAGCAGACAAGTTTACAAATACAGTTTGGTTGCAAAGCTCCTGCAAGTACTTTCTGTAAAAATCAGATGATCACACTGTAGCTATCTTCTTTCTGTTACTCAACCTTAGTGTTTATGATTGATCTTTCTGGAGTAACATATTTTTTATTTGGGGAAAGGGCCTATCTTTGATGCTGTAGGGTGGTTAGCAGCACCTGCTTCTATCTCCCCTAGCTGAATGTAGTCTTCTCTATAATAAGCAGAAATTGGCTCTTATACTGTCAAATATTCTCTGGCAGAACCTCAGGCTGTGATCAGCCTATAGCAATGGTTCTCAATCTTGGCCACACAGGAAATTTTTTTAAACTTTTAGGACTGACTTTCTCCCCAAACTCTGATTTTAATTAATCAGGGATTTGTTCTGGGCATTAGCTAGTTTCCAGACTCCCTGGGTGATTGAATACACAGTCATTGCTGAGGCCCACTGGGCAGAAATCTGGTAATTGGCAGTCATGAAGAGAGTGCAGGAGAATCACTCGTGTGGGGGCTGTGGTCAGCCAAGGGCATCTCATCTTGCGTCAGCTAGGCAGCTTAAGCTACTTGCTGCCTTATTGAAGGGATCACTTTTCTGTTTTTTCTAGTCTCAGGAAATTGCAGATTGATTGTGCTTTATTTGTGCTTTGGAGTACACATAAGCGATTAACTATGCACCTCAATTTTCATGATGCTATTCCTGTTGTGGCAACAAAGGAGCCATTGAGGCTTTCAGTCCAAAGCTTGGACTCAGCTTGAGCCAACTGGATAAACTAGCTTTGTGACCTTACCTCAGACTTGGTCTAGGACTCAGTTTTCTCTTTGATAACATGACAATCAGGCACTTTAAAAATCATTTATTTTAATTTTATCAAAGCACACTTTACAAAGTTATTCATAGATGGGCTTTAGACATACTAGGTTCCAGCATGAACTCTACCACCAGTGTCTTCTACTTTGTATCAGAGTTCCCAGGTTCTCTCCCACCTACCTTTCACGCCTCATTCCCAGCTTGCTATCTTGACAGGCACATTTTCAAGTTTGGTTGCTAGAGTTTGAATTTCTTGTTTTCAATGTTGCTAATTTCGTGCTTTGGTTATTTAGTTGTACCATATATATAGCTCAGATCCTCTTCAATCTTGCTCCCCATTGCATATTGTCTTTCTTTATTTCAACTTCAATTTCTTTTCTTCTCTATTCTCTCTGTACTCTGGGGCCAAGGGTGATCTAGAGATCTCCCCCTTCAAACATTGCATTCCCTTATCAAATTATTCTATATACTGTGTATAACTGGGATGATGTTGTGTTTATCCTCCTTCTTCTGACTAACTTCATTCAATATATCTTCCAGTTTTATTCAAGTTGCAGTAAATTGCAGGATATCATCACTCCTCACAATTTCCTTCATGTATATATACCACATCTTCATGATTCACTTATCTGTCATTGGACACCTAGTTTGAGTCCATCTCTTACCTATTGCACTAAGTGCTGCAAAGAATAATGGTGTGCATATGTTTTTAATGTCTTTAAAAAAAAAAAAGAATGTTATTGTGTGCTGGAGGTAAGATACCAAAAAAGTGGAATATTTGGGTCATATTTTTAGTTGACTGAGTTATCTCCATACTTTTTTCATAAAGGTCAAACCAGGTAAAATGCTCACTAGCAACAGATAAGAGTTACTCTTTCATCACACCCTTGCCAATATAGATTCTTCCCAGTATTTTTGTTTTTTTCTTTTGCTTTTGGGCTACTCCTGGCCATTATACAAAGCAATTATTCCTGACAGTGCTCAGAAGACCATATGGGATGCCAGGGATCAAAAATCCTGGTCAGACACTTCAAAGACAAATGCTCTACCTGCTGTACTATCTTTCTGGCCCCTTTTCTCAGTGTTTTGATATGTGTCTTTCTTCACTTGTGTGAGTTGGTATCTCATTGTTACCTTGATATTAATTTTCCTAATATATAATAAGTAATAATGAACTTTCCCCCTCCATATGCTTATAGGCCATTTGCTGATCTTCTTCAGAGAAGTCCCAGAACAGAGTTGAAGTACAATGCTAATATAGAGAACATAGTGTATAGTACCTATCATGAAGAGTACAGAGTGTATTGATTGTAACCATGATATCTGTCTTTCTCAACTAGCGTGTATAAATAAGTATAACTAGAGTGTATAACTAGAGTGTTAAAATAAGGGATCTTGTATAACATTGCAGGATTTAGGCCAAAAAAATGGAAGGGGGGGGAGAGAAAATGAAAGAAAAAATTAGTAGCTGGGCAAGAATCAGGAATAAAACAAATGCTTTGTTTGCAGCAACTTCATTTTGATCCCCAGGATAGGACACAGTTCCTAGGTATCACCAGGAGTGATCCCTTAGCACAAGAAGGAGAAAGATTTAAATACAACTGGGTTAGATAAATCCACTCCCATGGCCTCCAAAACATACCAAATAAATAAGATAGGTTTGTTTGGTGAGAATTACTGGCTTTGGGCCCGGGAGATAGCATGGAGGTAAGGCGTTTGCCTTTCATGCAAATGGTCATCGGTTTGAATCCCGGTGCCCCATATGATCCCCCGTGCCTGCCAGGAGCAATTTCTGAGCATTGAGCCAGGAGTAACCCCTGAGCACTGCCGGGTGTGACCCAAAAACCAAAAAAAAAAAAAAAAAAAAAAAAAAAAAAAAAAAGAGAGAATTACTGGCTTTGACATACTATAGGTGGTGTTAGGTCAGTAATGTTTCTACTCAAGAATTTCATACTCAAAAATGTTTCTAGCAAGTAAAACTCTTATTATATCAATCTTGAGCTGAAAGAGGACCTAAATCAACTATCCAGATATGCTATTATCATCCTTACTTTTAGAACTTGCAAAAAGTAACTTTGAAATGTATTTCTTGTTTTTGATTTAATATTTTAAACATTTAAAAATTGTTGCAGGGTATGTACTTTTTAAAAAAACTTATAGCTCATCTTACAAACTCATAATTTTGTATTATGACAGGTGACTACAGTGCTCCTGATTGAGGCTGCTTATCCATTTGTGTTTATCAGGAGAAAAATATGAATATAAATTTATATCTGTTTCAAATACTCCATTAAATTGAATATATTTTGAAAATGTCTATAGGACCTAGAGAAATTACCTGAATTAAAGAATTTGAATCTTATATATATGATATGTATGTATATATAATCTGGATTATATGTGAGGTATTTATATAATCCACCACTAAACTCCATCCCCAGCCAAAGAGAAGTGTTCCAGTAAGTTCTTCACCTGTAGGTGTGGAGCCTGTGCCAGAGGACTGGTTACTAGCAAAGTTCAGAACAGATTGGTCCTTATTCATGATGTAGGTAAGGCAGACCTTTGGAATGGGGCTTGCAGGGAAAGTTTGCTCTTCTGCCTGTGATTGATCTAGCCTTGAGGGCAGTGAATGTGGAAGCTCTTTCTCTTCTTCCCACTTGAGTCAGTGCCTCTATCTACACAATTGAAGACATGAATCAACTTTCCTGGAATTCTCACCTATAGGGGTGTTGGATAAAACAGTGATTTGATACATAATTCCTCCCCCATAAATATGTCATAGATATTACTGATGCTACGAAATATGCACTGATAGTCTGAAACTCATATCTAATTGGGCAGCATGCATTTTTAGTTGTTAAAGCTGCTAACCCTATTGACATGACTTCCAAAAGTGCAGCCTTGTGAACAGCTAGTAATAAGACCATATGCCACTAAAGACAGAAAACCTGAGAAATAATTTTGAAAAATTAAAGAGTCAAGAAGTTGCTCTAAAATGGATGAGGGTCAATGCTGGTAAAATTTTTTCTGTGGTCTGGGGCCGGGTGGTGGCGCTGGAGGTAAGGTGCCTGCCTTACCGCGCTAGCCTTGGACGGACTGCGGTTCGATCCCCCGTGCCCCATATGGTCCCCCAGGCCAGGGGCGACTTCTGAGCGCATAGCCAGGAGTAACCCCTGAGCGTCACTGGGTGTGGCCCAAAAACCAAAAAAAAAAATTTTTTTTTCTGTGGTCATGGCTCCTTGTTCCCTGTTTCAGATCGAACAGTATAGAACAGCAAGTGGAAAATGGGGATGAGAGGGAATAAGATGACAATGAGCTTAGATTTGACACTGACTAAATTGCTAATAAAAATGAGTGTTGCCATTATGACCTGAGATAGTTATTCTCTGAAGCTTTAAAAATGAGTAATTCCATACAGGTTTTGTAGAACTGATTAACAAGATTATTAATGGCAGTGGCTATTTATATTTTTTACCCTTTCTCCTGAATACATCATAGTTTATGGGTTTATATTTTTATCTATTGTCATCTATACCCATCTATCTTCATCTTACATGTATTACATGTTAATTATTAGTGTCTTATCTGTCTCTCCCTGTTGGAGATAGATTATCATCACAATGACTGGAGAATTATGAGAAATTTAGTGGGCACTCAGTAAATTACAGTTGAAGGAAGGAATGAATAACTATCTCTAAGTAATCTAAAGGTTTGTAGATGACCTTCTAGCTAATCAATATAAAATAAAGGGCAGCTTTCTTTGAGTGTTCTACGTGAAGATCTGAGAAAATTTACTACTGTGAAATAGTTGGGGTTGGTTGAAGATGCAATAGAAGGAATTTATAGAGGAAAAAAAATCCCTTTTCCAAAAATTAACAATAGGCCATTTAATTTATTGATTTTTGCTGAGTTTCAGAATATTTTATGGAGAGATTCTTTAACTATTTGTTCTACTCTTCCTTTTTTTTTTTTTTTTTTTTTTGGTTTTTGGGTCACACCCGGCAGTGATCAAGGGTTACTCCTGGCTCCATGCTCAGAAATTGCTCCTGGCAGGCACGGGGGACCATATGGGGCACCAGGATTCGAACCGATGACCTTTTGCATGAAAGTTACCTCCATGCTAACTCCCGGGCCCCTCTACTCTTCCTTTAAAAAAAAAAGAGAAGGGGTACTGGAGTGATAGTACGAGGGTGAGATTCTTGTCTTGAATGCTACTGACTGGGTTCAATTCCCAGCATCCTATATGGTACCCCAAAAACCATAGAAATAATTGCTGAGTCAGAACCAGGAGTAACCCCTAAGCATGGCTGGGTATGGACCCAAAATCAAAGAGACAAAATAAAATCACTGTGTTCCCCCTTGCCTCACAAGAATCTACCTTCTCTGAGATAAAAATGGAAAGCACTAATTGCTATGGTACACACTTCCTATTACACATGAAAACATGAAATCATTGGTTTCTAAAGGGCTTCTCTAAGACTTTAGGCTCTTGCTAATGGGGAATGGAATTTAATGTTTTTTTGTGTGACTTTTTTTTGGGGGGGGGGGCACACCCGGCGGTGCTCAGGGGTTATTCCTGGCTGTCTGCTCAGAAATAGTTCCTGGCAGGCACGGGGGACCATATGGGACACCTGGATTTGAACCAATCACCTTTGGTCCTGGATTGACTGCTTGCAAGGCAAGTGCCGCTGTGCTATCTCTCTGGGCCCCTGATGTTTTTTTAACAGTGAGTTCACCAGTGGTTTGTTCATCCATTTAGTTTGATTCAGGTAGAGGAGATCGAGGTAAGCTCGCAGCAAATCTTTATTCTTGTGTCTTACCTTGTTACTATCTGGACTCAACTAGTTCCAGGGATTTTCCTTTCCACAGCATAGAAAATAATGATCACACTTAACCCATTTGGAAAAAAAAGTTGACACATTAAGAAATGAACTATGTCACATTGAACTAGTCACATTCAGACAGTCACATTCATGTGCTTCAAATATCAAATAATAGAGATATAACATCAGAACGACTGATCATTATTGTCCTTGCTAATATCATTACTATTCATAATAAATATTTGATTGTTAATGTTTTCTAGAAGTTCCTAAGTCGAGTTTTCAAAATCACTTCAGAAAAAAAAGAAGTGTTTAACTAGAGAAAACAATGTCGAGTTTGACATTAAGTAGACTGATTTCTCAATGCCTTGAATTCTTGCAGCCAAATGTTCATCATTCCAGTTATTAGAAGCATAGTGCACATAGAATTTAAAAGGATTTTGAACTAGACTTGGTGATCTGAGGAGAATATTTGATAGCTGTGTCCTCATCGGGAAACAGCATTTTCTTCCCCAGACCGCCTTGTTCTCTCATTTATATCTCAACTGGTCGTACTTTGCACCAGTGTGATTAGAAGTGCTTATTGCGATGGCTGTGGAAAACTCCACTAGGAGGTTATCATATTTAATGTTTAGGAAAACTTCCTTTTGCAGGCGATAACAGAATTTCTTAATCACAGGGCCATTGAGCAAGCAGAGGAATGTAGCATACTGTTAAATCCTCAATCCTCTATCCTTAGGACACGGCATGGTTCTTTGAAAGTGTTTGATTCTCCTTATGCCTCTTACTCCTCCCTCCTCTTTCTGCAGAAGAAAGACCATTTCCCAAGTTTGCTCTCCTTTCATGAGATACTTCTAGTATTCTTTCTGGAAGTCCTTTTTTTTTTTTTTTTTTTTTTTTTAAATTCATTCCAGGCCACTTGTATCTTGAAGGCCAGGATGCAGATTTCCTAACCCAGTTTGTTCTGCACTTATGGACCAAATACCTCCTGCATTCTGAGCATGAGAACAGGTCCAAAGTCAGAGGAATATCAGCAAAGTTCCAGTCCTCAGGCACTCCATGGTGGGCTGGAGGGAAACCCAAAGCAGACCCTGGTCTTCACCTTTCGAAGCTGAAACTTCACCCTTTGAATTTTCCTTACACTGGATTTGGAGAGGTTCTGGTATAATAGTTTGATGCTAGTAATAAAAAGGAGTTGCATTATATTTCATTCAATTTGAGATACAAAATATGAGCCTGAAAGTTAAGTGTTGAAGAAGAATAGTAAGTTGAGTACGTTAAATAAGCAGCTACGTTTTCATTCAAACTGAAGGTCAGAATTCTGAGTCTTTGCTTTCAGATCTTGCTGATTTTGTTGTTGCAGTTTATTTTTGTTTGCTTATTTGTTTTGTTTCTCAGGGCTTACTCCTGGCTCTGCATTCAGGGATTCCTCTTGGAGGAGCTCAGGGAGTCATATGGGATACTGGAGTTTGATCCCATGTTAGCCGAATGCAAGGAAAGTGCCTACTGGCTGGACAATTGCTCTGGCTCCCTCAGCTTTAATCCCAATCTACTTTGCTTATTTCCCATTTGACTGCTAAGTTTTAACTTCTATATTTTGCCGCCTGAAAACTCTTTGTAATATAAGACCTGCCATTGTGCTCGGCTAGCAACAGACAAGTAGCATATTTTTGGAGAATTGGTAAGGAACAAAGGAATAAATGTAAACATGTATTTTTCTTATATGTTTGTTGTTTTTAATTTCTTTTTGTTGTGGTCATATATATATATATATATTACACTGCTACCCAATGTAAATGATTCTGTTTTACAAGTACAGCGTTGTCTCAACAAAAGTACCAGCTTTCTTCCACCAAAGTCCACCAGGTCTCTTCACCATGCCATTTTCCACACTATTGTTCACAGCTTCTACACTAGGAATAGTTGAGTTGCAATTCCCGAGTCTGTGGGTATGACTTGGATCAGTGTCTCACCTTTTCCTGGCTGTGTGTAGCTGAAAGCCAAGGCCAATGGCTTGATGCTCACTCAACAGGCTTCCAGAGCTTATGCTCTCATGAAACATTATCAACAGCAGGACCTGCCATTCCTCTCAGCAGCTTAAGGAGCAGTGTTCATCATGAGATTGGCTCTGATCAAGTATCTGAAAGGGACAAAAAAGAATATAGAATTGGCTGACTTTTCTTCTTTGCACTTAAAGTTAAACAAGAGGTTGAAAGGGTAGAAAGAGTTGCAAAAAATGGCATTTTCAGGGGGAAAACCAGTCTTCTGTCAGGGCTAAGAGGAGGAGAAGGAGGAGGAGGGAACATTTGAACTAGATTTTGTGGCAAGAAAGTGGTACTGGTAAAGGGGGTGTGTGCATTTTATGACTGAAACCCAGTTATGGATATGTTTGTAATCATGGTACTTAAATAAAGAAATTACTATTAAAAATTAAATAGATTTTGTGTTAAGTACTTTTTTCATAAGAAAAATATATTTTTATTTTCATCTTAAATTCTGCGTATTAACATGATTTGTGCTTTCTCAGTTTCTCATCATGTTTGGATATATGTTTATTAGATATATAAGATTCGATCTGTTTGTGTCACTGCGTATATTGTGAACAATACATTTCAGTTCCAAACAGTACATGTATAAATAAAGCAAGCAAGCCACTTTTAGGTTGAGATTTACCCGTGAATGTCTAGTGAGTCATTGAAAAGTGAGTGGGTGAATGAGTTATGAAAACAAACAAATTAAGAGTGAGAAGTAGGTGTGCTTATAAAACTGTCAGCTGTATAAAATTTATTCTTATGAAAAATATTTACAATTCTGTGACTGTATTTTGTTTGTTTTAGGGCCACACCTGGCTGTTCCCAGGGCTAACTTTTAACTCTGCATTAAGGGATCACTCCTGGCAGGTGTGGAAGACATGACATATGGGTGCTATGGATCAATCCCAGGCTAGCCACGTGCGTGACTAGTGCCTTACTCACTGTGCCATTGCTCTAACCCTAATGTCTACTACTTTGAATACAGCCAGAAAAGTTTGTTCCAAGTTAATCAACATCTTTTAGGATAATTACAATAGCAAATTATAGAACTATTAGTTCTAATAGAGCTAATAAGAATGAGTAATATAAGAAGAGTTGACTAGAAGTCAAAGGGAAGACTGTTTTCCTTGTTTTAAGTTTTGTATTCTTGTGAGTGACAAGCAAAAGGTAAATATCATGGTCGAATGGAAAAGTAAATTGGATTTTAAATTTTCATGTCTTTCCTCAGTCTGAGGTGCTCACACTTCATTCGGCTGTGTACTTTAGTTGACAGGGCCCCTTATAACATGACATATCTATTTGAGTGTTGAAGTTTGAGTATAGCTATTGGGTGAATGCTTTTACATTACTGGGTGATTAATTTGTTGAAAAATATTTTTGGTATAATTTTGAATTGTACATATTGGTATATATTTATTTGTATTTATATTATGATTGCTTCTCATCCAAGAGCAGTTTCTCAATTTTTCTCCAATCATGACCTGCTTATCCTATCCCTTGTCTCCCTAATCGTGTGCTACACACATCCTCTCCCCCATCATTGACATGATTTTGACTTGTGGCCTATTAGGAATAGCCATGGGTCATATTCCAGAAGCCATATAACTTGTGGTTGGGATATTCTAGTATAATGTGTACTAAATACATTATATTTTGTAGTATAATATATTTTGTAATATATGTACATATATTTATATTACATATAACAATAATATATATGTATATCTATAATATTATATGTACATTTGTAATATGTTTTATGTTTTTATATAAGTATAATATTATGTAGATAATATTATGGTTATAATGATTTTTTTTTTGTTTTTTTGTTTTTGGGCCACACCCGGCGACGCTCAGGGGTTACTCCTGGCTATTCGCTCAGAAGTCG
>PVKC010023136.1:0-17347 GCA_004027635.1 Crocidura indochinensis
GGGCACCGGGATTCGAACCGATGACCTTTTGCATGAAAGGCAAACGCCTTACCTCCATGCTATCTCCCGGGCCCCAGGAGTCAGATTTTTTATGGCATGCAGAGTATGTATTCCTTAAAAGGATGAACAGGGTACACCATATTTAATTGTGCTCAGGGCTTTTTCCTGGACCTTACTGGATGCTGGAGATTAAATCTGCCTGCAAAACACTATCTCTCTGGCCTGTACTCCAGTCCTTGGGGCTATCTCCCTGGCCCACATTGTCATTACTTGTTATTGCTGTTGGAGGTGGGGGGTGGGGGCAAATCAGGTTGCAGTTGGACCACACCCGATAGTGCCTTAGTGTCTGGAAGTACAGAACTCTGTGTTTGGGATTCACTCACAGTGGTACTCTGGGAACCATGCAGTGCTGGGGCTCAATGCCAGGTCTCCCACATGTAAAGCATGTGCTCAGTCAGCCCTTTGAGCAAGCTCTCTAGCCCTCATATGTTTGTCATTTTTAACATAGTCCTCCTAGCTAAAGAAATAGCATTATTGTCTCCATAAAGACATGAAATAACTAAGGCTGAAAAAAATGACCTAGCTTTCCCCCAAATATGCTCCTTCTAAGAGGTGATATGAAGAAGATGCAAGCCTGTATCTACTTAGAACCTAGCAGGCCCAACCTATTGGCTTGCCTTTCCTTCCTTTCCCTTAAAAAAAAGATATGATTGGAGCCAATGAAATAGTACAGGGGGTAAGCTCCTTCCTTGCCTTGCACATGGCTGACCCAAGTTTGATCCCCCAAAATTCCATATGGACCACTGTACCCCATCAGGAGTGATTCGTGAAGTTAGAACCACATGTAACCGCTTGGCACTGCCTGTTTTGGCCCAAAACCAAAAAATAAGATTTAATTTAAAAAGAAATGATGGTATATATGCAGGGGGTGGAGTAGGGCAAATTAAAAAAGACATAGTGAGTGTACACTTTACAAAAGGAACAAAATGGGGTGTATACTTTACAAAAGAAACAAAAAAACCAGGGACATTCCTGGTGATACTCAGGAAAACAAGATAATCTTAATAAACAACTAATGTATTGCCACCAGGTAAATAAACCCTTTAAGCCCTGAGACGTAGGAATTATATTAGCTGAGACTCCCCACTGGCAGGACCAATGAAATAAAGCAGCTCAGAAGAAACTGTCATCTTCCGGATATCCTAAGGCTCAGAAGAGGTAACAGATAAAGCCAGTGGGTCTGACATGCATGCAATCCACAGGACACCTTCCCATTTTTCTTCCTCTTTGAAGTGCCTCTAAACAGCGCTCAAAAGAAATCTTTCATTTGGCGGTTGTTTCTCTGTCCATCTTTTTATTTATTTATTTTTGCCTCTCCCATTTCGGGAACTGCTATGATTTGCTTTCAAATAGCAAAATGACAAGCTCTGATGGCTGGAAATAAATGCCACCCCATCCTGAGCAAAGTGTGGAACCGGAAAGGGCCACAACCCAGCTGCCAATCACAATCTGGACTGGGCTGAATGATTGTGTTTGTTTTCAGAAGAGGATGCAGGGAGTTGACAAAGGAAAAACAAAGCACTTCTGTGTCAAAACACAAGGCGAAGATGATTTCCTTCTCGTTGTCCTGGTGTCAAAAGCACACAAATCTGGGGAGGCCAGGATTTGGGGAGTGTTTATGGTCCCGATGGGCCATAAACAAGCTGTCATCCTGCACAGCAAACAGAACGGATATAAGGAGGGAGGGGCGTTTTGAGTGAATTTACTTTGTTTCCCCTAAAAATAGATAAGCCAAAATAAATTTGGGAGTGTTCCAAAGCAAAGTTGCCAGTTGCTTCTTCCTGTGACTCAGAGTGACCTTGTCACTTCTGTTGCATCACAACTGAGGGCCAAAACCAAAAACTTCTAAATGGTCGGGACTTGCTACTTAGACGAACCCTGTACAGAAACTTCTGTGCAGGTGAGGGAAATGAGGTCCCTGAAGACTAATTGTAGCACCCTGGGTTTGCTGTTGGCTTTTGAATTCTGACTCATCAGATTCTGGTGACTGGAATCTAAGAAGATTGATTCCAAATCAGTTGAGATCAAACTGCCACATAATGGTCCTTCAATTCTGGGAGATGTAAGCAGAACCTATGTTTGGCTGCTGACTTAGAAAGTTCCACCTATAAATCTCATCAGAACACCCAGAGACTTTCATGACCCTTTCTTGGTTTGGTTTAGTTTTAGTTTGTTTTCGGGCCACAACAGTGATGCTCACAGCTTACTGCTTGCTCTGCTCTCAGGAATCACTCCTGGTAGGGCTTGAGGGACCCTATGGGATGTCGGGGATCTAACCCAGGCTCATTGCATGCAAACAAATGCCCTACTATTTGTTCTATCATCTATTCTGCTTCCTATCCTGCTATAAGTACTACTGGTACGGCCACAATTATGATCCACTTTTAAAAATGTAAAATATGGGGCTTGAGTGATAGCACAACAGTAGGGCGTTTGTCTTGCATGCACCAACAATGGAGAGACCTGGGTTCAATTCCTGGCATCCCGTATGGTCACCTATGACTGCCAGGAGCAATTTCTGAGTGCAGAGCCAGGAGTACCCCTGAGTACCACCAGGAATGACCACCCCCGCCTCAAAAAGTAAAATAAGCAAATTTGGGGACCAAAGTTTAGTGTGTAGGGCATTTGTGCCTTGCAAGTGGCTGACCTGGGTTTAATCCACAACACTTCATATGATTCCCAGGCCCCATGATGTCTGAGAGTAGAGCCTGGAGTAAGCTCTGAACACCACCAGGTGTAGTACAAAACCAAACACAAATAAACAAAACAGACATTTTTTTTTTTAATTTCTTAACCATTTAAAAGTAGCAGTTTAAATGGCAAAGCCAAGTGCTGAGCAGAAAGTAAAATAATGGAAATTCATATACTATTAACAATAGAAATATAAACTAGAGCCAGCTCTCTTTAGATTTTCTTCCAGAATTAAGTAAGTAAATAAATGATCTATTATGACATGATATTTACAGTTTGCCTCTGGAGTACAGCCTTTAGAACACGAGTGAACTTTTTGAGTGAAAAAGAAAAAGACAGAAGTGGCCAAAATGATGGCAACTTTATTCATAATAGTCCAAAGCACAAGCAACACCAACATCTTCAAAAGTAGAATCCATGAGTAAATGTACCAATAAAAAGTAAAAATTTAGGAGCCAGAGCAATAGCATAGAAGGTAAGCATTTGCCTTGCAAGCAGCCAACCCAGGTTCAATCCCCAGCATTTCTGAGCACAGATCCAGGAATGATCCCTGAACACTTCTGGGTGTGGCCCAAAAATTAAAAACAAAAAGGAAAATATGGTGCTGGAAAGATAGTACAAGTGTAAAACTGCTTGCTCTACATGCAGCTTACTTGGTTCAATCCAGGGCAGAATACGTGATCCCCTGAGAACTTCTAGGTAACCTTTGAACACAGAAGCAGAAGTATCCCCAAACACTGCCAGGTGTATCAAAACACAATACCTCCCAACCCCCCCAAAAAAGAAATCAACTTTAGTTTATGCAACAAGAATCATCTTAGAGCATAATATTGAGAAAACAAAGTACAAAAGAGCACAAAATGAAATCACACAGAGTTCCAAAATATACAAAATTCTTCAGTGAAGAGAGAGGTCAAGAGAGTGGCAACCTATAGAGTGGGCAGTGAGTCCATGTCCTTGATCAATATGTCCAGAGCAACTTGCCTTTTTTATTCTTTTTTTAATTTTGCTAACTTACCCACAGTACACTTAGCATATCAAGCTTCCCTTTCAAATGTCTGCCTCCCTCTCCCTTCCAAACAAAAAAATCTCATAAAACATGACATTATACCAAGACTTTTTAGATTCATACAGAAAGAAAAAAAATCGGGTACCTAAAAGACATGTTAAATTTAGTTCAATGGGTGCCTGGCATGAAGGATCAACTTTGCAGAGACACTGATTCTGTAGTACTTTAAACAATGCTTCTATTAAAGAAAGAATTGGTTATTCTGAGTTTAAGGGATACAAACAAATCATCTCAAGAAGAAGCACCCACGAAATGCCTGCACATAGGATATGGAATCCATGTTCCAATAATGAACACATTGAGTTGTTTGGCAAATAAGGTTCTAAACCAAGGTTTATAGAATGTGGGGTCACTTAGAATAAAAGGTTCTTGACCTCCAACAATGATGCAAGAGAGAACAAGGCTCTGTGTCCTGAAGTCCCATGTCATTTCTATGGTTAGAAGACAATACCCAGAGTCCCAAGGGATAGTTCAGAAGGAAGAGACTCAATGTGGCTCAATATGGCGACATTGGCCACAGTTCTGGTTCAAATACCCAGTACTAAGTATAGACCTCTGAGTACCACCAGATGTCGTTCCTGAGACAAAGAGAATGCCCATAGTAGAAAGCTTTTATTTTATATATTTTTTAAAGCTTAATACTTTGATCCATCTGCCAACAGCCCCCCAACTGGCCAGCCAGGGTCACCTCTAGAAGGAGAAAAACCTAGAAAGCATTTTAGAGTGGTTCTCCCATCTATTAAAGCAAGAATAAGATTTAAAATCTCTGAAAGTCTCCACACAGTATGGCAGGCCCCAAAAATGAACCTTTGAGGTTCTAAAGTAATTGGAACATTGGTGATGGGAATGTTGCACTGGTGGGGGGGGGGGGAGGTGTTCTTTACATGACTGAAACCAACTACAATCGTATTTGTAATCAAGGTGTTTAAATAAAGATATTAATTTAAAAAAATTTTTTTCTTCAGCTTCTTCACTTACCTGGCTCTCAAAAAGTATTTTGTTTGTTTGTTTTTGTTTTTGATTTTGGGTCACACCCGGCAGTGCTCAGGAGTCACTCCTGGCTCCACACTCAGAAATCACTCCTGGCAGGCACAGGGGACCACATGGAATGCCAGATTCAAACCACCGACCTTCTGCATGGAAGGCAAATGCCTTATCTCCATGCTATCTCTCTGGTCCCTCTCAAAAGTATTTTAAGTTCACCATTTCTCTTCTTTCCTTGCTAGCTGAGCCCTTTAGTTTTGTGCCTTTGTAATGTGGTCCCCTTAGTGAAACTGCCACTATATCCTCATTGGCACCATTATTTGATTCCCCTACCAAAAACCTCACTCTTTTGCCCATCTGTTACACTCCAAGGCAGAAGCTTGGAGAGATACATACATCATAGGTTCCTGATAATGTCTTTATGAATACATTTGCTTTTAATATCAAAAATAATCAACAACAGAAACAAATCTCTCTGTGTTCTTCTCAAACCATCAGACCACAGCCTGGTATGTTTCAGGAGTGATCTAAACACACCCCAGATGGGCTTTTAAAAGAGTCAGGCAATTTTCCTGTGAGCCTGGATTCCCCATGTGGAAACATGCCCAGAAAGGCTTGCCTAGATAAGGAGAAAGTGATGTCTAGACAATTCTGCTTTAGCCTTCTGCTGGGAAAACCTCCAGCTATTTCGCTGAACCTCATTTAACCAAGTCATAGTTCACATTTCACAGATTCCACATGAGGGTTTTAACATCTTTGGCGAGGAGAGCTGGGGGGAGGGTGGGCAGACATCTGTCTTTTGAGTGGTTTCTAACAAACCGATAAGTATAAACCTTTCTAAGAAGACTAGCATGTCACTGGTCTCTGTGGTTGCAAACATAAAGGGCGTTTGTCCTATGACATTACTCCAAAGGGGTGATCACAATCTTAATTGCAATATTTTCTCTTGAATTCAGAGAGTAGAAAATCACAAAGAAGCAAATCACCCAGATGTAGTGCCAAAAAATTGTTTCTTGCTGTTCATACTGTTCATGCTGTCCAGTGAGCAGAACTGGATAGGTAGGTCATGACTTCCCCTTATAAATTCCCCTACCTTTGTTTCTGTGTAATTCCTCCCATCCTTCTTCCTATGTGGCTGCAAAAGAAAATATTCCAAGAACTGGCTTTAAATTTCCCCCTTACAGTCACGCCTTAACTATTCTCACCTCTTATTTTCACTGGCTTCTGGCATCTTATCTCTAAAGTATAAGCTCCCAGTGGGTGGGGATTTATGTCTTTTCCATGCTATAGGCAGTGCTGAGCACAAGCTAGTCTGACATTGAAAGCATGCTAAGACTAAGGGCCAAGTAAATAAGGAGGGCTAATTATCTTGACAATATATTAATGGCAGTCTTGTCACTATATAGTGCCTCAAAAAGCACTCAGGTGGAGGGGCCAGAAAATGTTCAATGACCTACGGCACATATTTTGTATGCAGGAGGCTAAAGTTCTATCATATGGTCCCCTGAGAACTGCTAGGGGTAACCCCACAAGCATGCTAGGAGTAGCCTCTAACCACTGCTGTGTATGCCTCTTTCCTCCAAAAAAAAAAAAAAAAAAAGGGCCCCTTATAAAGAGCAGATAGCCCATTTCTAAAATGGTCAAGAAGTAAGCTGACATTATTTGCACCATTTGTTTTGAATCTCAGGCTTTCGAATAAAAATAGAGTCCATTTCTCTTACCCCAGACATGCCTGTTAGGCTTCCCTTAATGAAGTTTCTGCCTGATAAACGTCACAAATATTCCATTGTATAAACATAAAGCCATATTAAAATGCTTGGATAGAGATAGGAACTGGGGGAACCACCTGAATAATCAGCTAAGTTATTTGGAAAAGGTTATTTCTCTAATTGGCACAGTTACTTGCTATAATTTGGCATTATACTCAACAAAAGGTTGTTTTTCTTCTATTTTCTTGCATCAGTAGTTTCAGGAAAAGAAGCAATCATATTGAGCTAATTTGTCACCGTGAACACTACCCTAAATTGAATTATTCATTATATTCAAGTTTTGCTCAGTGCCTTAAACATGCACACACTCATCTGAAAGGATATACATGTAACTCATGTATACATGTATATACACACAAACTTTCCAACTCAGTCACCTATGAAGATGAGCCATTACATTGCAGAATCAAATAAACTGGGGGTCAGAGAGATAGTCTAGTGCTTGCCTTGTACATGGCTAAACAGGTTTGGTCCCTAGAACCCCAGATGGTCTCCTGAGACCCACCAGGAGTAATTGCTACACACAGAACCAAGAATAGGCCCTGAACACTGCTGGGGGTGGGGGAAGTTTGGAAGAGAGAAGTTATAACAGAATCAACATACGTAAATTTCATCTTATAAACAGACTAAAAAGTATATTAAAAGTATTGGGTATATTCTTTTATATCTTGGGAAAGTAAAAAAAAATTACATGTTTCAATAAGGGGGCAGGGGACACTCCACCATCCAAGTAGTCACTTCTAGCAATATTTGACCAGGCTGTGTGAGTCAGACAGTTCAGTGTATAGATCCGAAGAGCCAGTGCTGTAAGAGGTGCTAGGATTTAAATTTGGGGCCTCCTATGCAAGACATGCACTCCAGTCCTCTAAGCTAGCTCCCCAGCCCTGTTCCAGTAATGTTATTAAAAACAATCAGAACCTAATATAGAATGGGTGGTTCACAACGCTTTCATAATCTTAGGAGCCCCATGCCAAGTTCGTATATTTGTACTATTTTATGTAAGTCTCACAACATTCCTAGTTGAGAAGAGGGAAAAACACAAAAGCCATGAGCTTTGCCTATCCTTTTCACTTATTTAGCTCAAGATCTGATACAGTGGGGTAGAGGGAAGGTAGGTACTTAATAAAATTTGTTGACTACAGATAAACCCTTTTCTTTTTCATCATTTAAACAAATGCAGTCCAGAAAGTTTATGCAACTTGCTCCAAACCACAAGATCAGAAAAAAATGGGGGATAAGCCAGGCTTCCAATAAAATGCAATGCAATTCCAGGCTCCAATTATTTAATTTTGGTCCTTTTAATGTTGCCTTTTTGTTTATTTACTTTGGGGCTAATGCTGGTATTAAGTCCAGCTTCCTGCATGCAACTCATGTGCTCGGTCCTCTAAGCTACATCTCTTCATATCACTCTTTTTTTTTTTTTTGGTTTTTGGTTTTTGGGCCACACCTGTTGACGCTCAGGGGTTACTCCTGGCTATTAGCTCAGAAGTCGCTCCTGGCAGGCACAGGGGACCATATGGGGAACCGGGGGATCGAACCGTGGTCCGTCCTAGGTTAGCACAAGGCAAGGCAGGCACCTTACCTCCAGCACCACTGCCCGGCCCCTCATATCACTCTTAAGAGTGGAAAAATACTCATCCTTATCGGATTACATCTCCACAGGGCAGATTTGGAATTCCTTCCTGGAACTGCCCTGCCCACATTGGCTATCTTCTCAGTTTTTCCTTCAATATGTCTCTGTCCCCATTACTGGGACTTAGTGTCACTGATTCATGAGACCTCACACCCATGAGAAGTTGAGACAAGTTAACCTGATGTCCACTGCTATCTCAGCACCTATCTGCTGGAGTAATTTACTTTCACCACACTAAACACGAAAATAAAAATCAGACTCGTCCTAAGAAATAGTCCTGGCGTCAACCCTAGTTCAAATCCCCAGTACTGTACATGGTACCACCAACTGCCTATGGTCACTCCTGAGTACAGGGCCAGAAACAACCCCTGAACACCAGTGATTGTAGTCCAAAACCCAAATCACCTCCCACAAATAAAACCCCAACTGAGGAAGGAAGGAGATGGAGGGGAGAAGAAGGTTCATTTGAAATCTCCTTGTCATTCCATGTTGTTTTATATGCCTGGGTCAGGGAGATAATCTAAGAACGAACTCTGCCAAGAACAGAGGCATGAATAGAGGCCCTCTCTCCCCTCTATCTCTTCCTCCCTGGCCCTTTTCTTTCCCTTACACTAGTTCCCATTCTACAGATTCCTGGAACTTCCCTCAAATTTTTCCTGGTTAGGATCCACTATTGCTTCTAAAGTTACATGTCTTCCCTTCGCTTACTTCTCTTTCAGATTTCAGATTATTTAGCACTAACTCATCTCTTTGTGAGCAGCTACATACCTTTATCGCCCTAAACAGAATCCTTAAAATCATGCAAATTCCCAGGCTTATCCTGGATTCACTTTCAGGGGATTCCCTGAGGATGTCCCTTTTTGAAGTTCTTCTACTTTTTATGACTACCCCAATATCAAGTGATATATAGTACCCATTTCTTGAATGACTGGCCACATAAATTAAAAAGAAAAAAGAATTCAATGAGATGTGGGGAACATCTGCAACCAACTCATCTATTTTGGGTGCTGATGATACCAGGGAGTGTTTCAGGAAAATAAGCGTGCAAGGCCAAAGCTCCGAGGCATAATTAGCCTTGCTCTAAAACCTTCCAAGGAGGACAGAACTTACTGTATGTATTTTCCTTAGCCAAGAAACAGATGTAGGGTGTAAATGACTTTCTATGGAGCATCTTCAAAGCAGATGCAACTATCTGATAAATGTTCCCTCTGCTCGGAGCATCCACTATCACTAGAGACTACACAGACCAAGATACCTAGTGTTAGAGAATCTTCCACCACTTGTGTTCTATACTCTTTGACTACATCTGCTGCCATTCAACTATGCCACGTGAGCTTTTATTTAACTTTGGAACATGTAATTAAATGTTTTAAATGACAACTTTGCATCAATAGGCATATCAGAGTCAATGGTCAGTTAAATTAACTAATTCCAAAACCACTTACTATTATAAAATAATAAAAGCAAAATGATGCCTTTTTGTTTTCTCTTGTTATGGGGCCATACCTGGTGACTCTCAGGAGGTTACTCCAGGCTATGTGCTCAGAAATTGCTCCTGGCTTGAGGGACCATATGGGATGCTGGGGAAAGAGCCTAGGTCCATCTTCTGCTAGCATGGGCAAGGCAGACGCCTTACCACTTGCACTACTGCTCCAGCCCCAAAATGATGCCATTTAAAAAAAAAAAAATCCCTCTGGATTAGAAGAGATTAGCGCAATTTAAGCAACGTGAAAGGCAGATTAGCACCTAGAATTAAAATGAAAGCAAAAAGAATTGAAATTGAATGAGCTAAAAACAAAATTTTCCAACTAAATACTAAAAGCTAAAAAAAACTCCATTTCAACCCACCTGTTTTTGGTTTCTTTCTGGCTAAAGTTTGCAGAAAGAACTTCTCTCAGAGAATGTTGATCTAGTCAAATACTGAAGAGGAAACCAATGGGCAGAGATTCTCAAAATATCTGATAGCAGGGCTGGAACGATAACACAGAGAGTAGGGCATTTGCCTTGCATTCGGCCAACCCCAATTCAATTCCTAGTATCCCATATGGTACACGAAGTCTGCCAAGAGTGATTTCTGAGTGCAAGGGACTCTTACCTTAATTGGAATTCCTATGTGGGGCAGGTTGAGAGAAACCCTATACATACCAAGTTGGAACAAACTATGCAGGCATGCACGTCGTGCCGGAATGTACATGCCACCTCCTATTACCTCCTGAGAAGTATTCTTTCCTGCTTTATACTGGGTTGTGTCCTGGGCTCTCTCTACCTTTAGATAACCTCTTGTGGGGGTTTTAGGCTTTTTTTAATCTGGGGACAAATTTTTATCCTCTTCCTTCCTCAATAACTTCCATTAAAACCTGTTTTTTGTTTGTTTGTTTGGTTGGCTCGCTTGGTTTTTGGGTCACACCTGGTGGCACTCAGGGTTTACACCTGGCAGGTTCAGGAAACCATATGGGATGTTGGGATTTGAACCAACTTCCGTCCTGGGTCAGCTGCCTTAACGCTGTGCTTTCTTTCTGACCCCAAACCTGTTTTTATTTCACTGGGACTCTATTCCTGAAATTCTATTTTTGTAACAAAAAGCAAAGGACCTTATAGGCCTGAAAAAGATCTAGGACTGACTTTGTTTTTCTTGCAAAGAACAATTCCTCACTCCAGCCTGAATCCATGGCTCCCTGAAAAATCAAGTGGCAGGGATCAACTCCCACTCCAGGCAGATCAAGTGGACCTTAGATGTAGCTTAATTGCAGCCTAATGGGACTGGCAGGACTTGAAGGCTGTGCAGTGCAGGACACTATCGGTCCTGGATTTCCTAACTATTCCAAGGTGGCAGAAATGGAAAGAGAGAAAGAAGCTAGCTATACCCTTCTCCAACTGCCACCTCTTTTATTCCCACTTAATATAAGTCACCTGGGGACCTCCATTAGCATTAATTTCATGTGTTAAATGTCAAATATGCTTCAAAAATGTCTCTATTCTCAATGCTGTACATGTGCATCAATAGCCCATGAATTTGGCACTATTATTATCTCCATTTTATAGACAGAACATTGAGGTTTGGGGCCAGAGAGATAGCACGGCACTAGGGTGTTTGCCTTGCATGAAATTGATCCAGGACAGACAGTGGTTCGAATCCTGGCATCTCTTATGGCCCCCTGTGCCTGCTAGGAGTGATTTCTAAGCACAGAGCCAGAAGTAATCCCTGAGTGCCGTCAGGTGTGACCCCCCACCCCCCTAGAAAAGAGAGCACTGAAGCATAAATTGGTTCAGTCACTTGCTAAAGGTAAAAAATGTTAGTAAGCAGCAGGGCTGGGCTGTCTGACTTCTTCGTAGATCACTCTCCCAAATACCAAGTATGATGCCTCCAAAATGCCAGACACCTACTTCTAAGAGCATAAAATGATAGGAAAAAAAGGACAGCTATACCATAAAACAAGTTTAACAACATGTTTATGAAAGAATCCACTAAAAAGCATCTCGTGTTCACATAAAAATTCCCCAATTCTGCTGTTATAAATTTCTTTTTCTACAATAAAAATTTAGGAGAGCAAAACAGGCCAGCACGCCAAAAATGTTTGAAAACTGAAGAGCAATAAAGGCAGAATTTGCAATAAGGTCATGGTGAACAGATTCCTTTTTAAGGGCTCCAACTTTAAAATTCAGAATTTTGGCTACCACGTAAGAGGTCAAAAATATATAAAAATAAGAGGCACATGGGGCTGGGGAGATAGGGCAGTGATAGGACATTTGACTTGCAAGCGGCCAGCGTGGGACCTACAGTGGTTCAAATCCCAACATCCTATATGTTCCCACTGCATGTCAGGAGTGATTTCTGAATGAGTCAGGAGTAACCCCTGAGCACCGCTACTGCGTGTAGCCCAAAAACAAAACAAAATTAAAAAAAAAAAAAAAAAAAAAAAAAAAAAAAAAAAAAAAAAAAAAAAAAAAAAAAGAAGCACAGTAGGCTGGGAAGCAAGATTCTCTAATTAGGTTAGAGAGATCATCTTCCCAGTGAAAGTGCTCATGGACATGCCAGGACAGAAGAGTTCTCTGGAAAGTGCTTCTTGACAGAGACCACACAGATAAACACTGCTGCTTCTAAAACAGCAAAGAGTGAAGGAGACAGCTATGTCAATCTTGAAAAGCTTGCAAGAACTCAAGTCAAGTGAATAGATTTGATCTTTTCTGGAGCTACAGATCAATGGGCTTTTGGTTTGCTTGCCCATTCATTTACCTACTTATTCATTCATTTATTTATTGGAGGGCCATGATTTACAAAGTAATTCATAGTTGAATTTCAAACATACTATATTCCAGCATTAATCCCACGACCAATATAACTTCCTACATCGATGTTCATAGGTTCTCTTCCATATACTCCACCACCCATTTTTGACAAGCACCCTTGACAACTTCCATTGTTAAAGTTTGGGTCTCATGATTTCAATGCTGTTGACTCTTTCAGTTTGAATATTTGGCTCTATTATTCTTTAATACCACAGATGTGCCTCAATCCCCTTGATCCCTGGCCCTCATGACTTCTCATCTGTCTTTTTCCCTCTCCACTCACCTCTATTTTTTGTTTGTTTGGGGACTATAACCCTTTATGCACAAGGGTTACTCCTGGCAGGCTTTGGGAACTATCTGAGATGCCAGGGGACAAACCCAGATTGGCTGTGTGCAAGGCAAATGCCCTACCCACTATGCTATCTCTCTAGCCCCTGAAAGGTAAAAGAAATGAAATAATTTTTCTCTGCAGCTTCCCGAGGACTTGTCCTTAATGTCCTGGACCACACCCCTTCCTAAATCCCACGAACTCTGTTGCAAACCTTGTGACTTGTGGTTATCTAAATCTTGAAAAATGTAACTGAGCAAATGTCCAATGGACCATCCTATCTGAAAATGGACCACCCTACTGTAATTTTCCACTGTCTGAAAGCTAATAAAGGCTTGTTAAATCTGGTTCGGGGCTCTCTCATCCTCTGGGAGGGTCCCTGAATGCTTGTATAATAATAAAAAAAAACCTTGCTTTTGCATGGTCTCCGCCTCTTGGAGTCATTAGAGGGGCGTGTGTGGAATTTCCGACCTTATCACCCCTTTCCTCATTTCTTTCCTTCTCTTCCCTATACTCTGGGGCTAGGGGTGATCTAGGCATCTCCACTTTAATCTAATTCATTCCCTTACCCTGTTGTTTTAAATATTGCAATAAATAATATCCTTTATACTTCTTAAGGTTTACTTAATTTAACGTGGTCTCTTTCAGTTCCACCCATGTTGCAGCAAATTCATGATTTCACATTCCTTACAGGTGTGTAGCATTTCGTTGTGTAGATATATCATGATTCATTCACCTATTATTGGATATCAAGTTTGGTTCCAATTATTAGCACTTGTACTGAATGCTGCAAAGAATAATGGCGTGTAAACACCCTTTTGGATGAATATTTTTCTATCCTGGAGATAGAAGTGGAGTTGCTAAAAGTCTCCCAAGGAATGAAAAGGAAAAAAAATGGTGAGGAAGGGGATGAATCTAAGCCTGCAATTACTGGGGAAGGAAAAGAGATTGGTGTCCAAGAGCATTGCCTGCCCTCAGCAAGAAAGAAATCTGTGCAGTGCTCACAAAGGAACAATAATATTTGTGTCATTTGGGAATGCTTGTCTGATTTGTGTTCTATTTACTTCGATAAAATAAACCCTTTAACTGATGGTTTCCTAGATTCTATACTGGGTGTGGGGTAAAGAACAGAAGAGAAATGGGGAGAAAAGTACATGGATGATGTTTGAGGTATATCTTCTGAAAGTATGGGTAAAAGTAGAAAGCAGTGGGCCAAGAAGGTAGCTCAGGGGTCTATGGTGCATATTTGGGGTCCCAGGTTCAATTCCAGGCAGTGCAGGACCCACCTAGCACTGCTAGGGTGGTACTGGTCATTCACAGCACTGCTGGGAAGCATTACATCAGGTCTATTCATCCCACCTGGCAATAGGAGTGTCACCCAGATTTACTGGGCATTGCTTGTGAAGGTTCCCAAACCCACAACAAACCAGAAAATGGTGCATGTTTTGAGAATAGTAACTTTAATGTAATAAAAGCATATGGTCTCAAGCAATACCAGGAGTAATCCCTGAGTGCACAGCCAAGAGTAACCCCTGAGCAGGTGTCATTGCAAAACAAAAGTAAAAATAAAGACAATATTATTATTTCTGGTGCCAGAGTGATAATACAGAAAGTAGGACACTTGCCTCACATAGTCAACCCATGTTCTAGCCTCAGCATGGTCTACTGGACATTACCAGGAATGATTGCTGAGTGCAGAGCCAGGAGTAACCACTTAGTATCATCGGATGTGGCTCAAAAACAAAAATATTTAAAATATAAAAGCAAAAAGAGGGCCCGGAAAGATAGAACAGCAGCGTTTGTCTTGCAAGCAGCTGATCCAGGACCAAAAGTTGGTTGGTTCGAATCCCTTTGTCCCATATGGTCCCCCGTGCCTGCCAGGAACTATTTCTGAGCAGACACCCTGAGCACCGCTGAGTGTGCCCCCCCACCAAAAAAAAAGCAAAAAGAGTATCTGCCTTTTGAAGCAGAAAGATCACTACTGATTTTATTTTACTAAACAATTGAATCGCATAAAAATTCTGACAAAAGTAGATATTACTTATTACTGCATTTATTTGTAAACACAGAAAGTTTAAAAGAACTTCAATGGTCATGTGTAGGGGACTAGGAACAATGGCTTGAAGGTGACCCCCCAACTCACTAAAAAGAATTAAGTCCATCTTAGTACTAATAAAAAAACTCTCCAAAATCAAGTCACAAATATTGCCAATAATAAGGGGCAGACATGACATATATATGTATATCTTTGAAAACTAGTGTATATGTATACACACACACACACACTTTCTTTTTGTTTGTTTTTTGTTTTTCGGGTCACATCTGTTTGATGCTCAGGGGTTACTCCAGGCTAAGCGCTCAGAAATTGCCCCTGGCTTGGGGGTACCATATGGGACAGGGGATCGAACCGTGGTCCTTCCTTGGCTAGCGCTCACAAGGCAGACACCTTACATTTAGCGCCACCTCACTGGCCCCACACTTTTTTTCTATATATATTTTCCCTGTTTATTTCTTAATGAAAGGAGGGGAGGAGAGAAAAATATGCTTACACGTACAGAAACAACTTCTAGAATAAGAAATCATTCAATTTCTAGGGGAAAAAAAAAAAGAAATCATTCAAGGTGGTTTCATCAGAAGAACTGGGGAGGTTAGTGAATCAGAAACTTTTTCCTCCCTCTATACCCTGCCACAAAGTTTGAATTTTCTATTCCTCATAGCTATTCCTTTTTCACTTCAAACAGAAGTGAATATATATAGGTTTACATAGTTATTTTGGTTTAGGAGTC
Source organism: Crocidura indochinensis (assembly GCA_004027635.1). Taxonomy (NCBI): domain Eukaryota; kingdom Metazoa; phylum Chordata; class Mammalia; order Eulipotyphla; family Soricidae; genus Crocidura; species Crocidura indochinensis. The sequence continues at coordinate 15,608 of PVKC010023136.1, forward strand.
CCATACTGGGCCATATCTGACGTGTATTTAATGAGCATTGTGTACAGGAAACTAAGTTTTCTATCAAGTTGCAAGGTCCCCCATTAAGTACACAATGGTCCTCAAGCTCTACAAGGTGATATCACACAGAAAACACTCAGATCTCCACCTCTGTACTCTGAGACAAGATTTTAAATAGGCGTCTATCTTACCAATTTGCTCACATTTCTAGTACACATATGTGGGACTAAGATTCTTACCAGCCAGGTCACCAGACAACTATGACAAGCCCACCCCACACATACCATATGTTTGTTTAATACCATATTTGATTCAGGGAAATGTAACCATTTATTTTCAGATTCAGTCCTAATACTTTCATGAGCTTGTTCATATAGATGCCTTCTGTGTGTGAGAGAGACATTTTCCAAAACTATCTTTCATGTAACACCCAACTTACAGGGAACATAACGAAAGTGAATATTAGAACAGGGGCCCAGGAGATAGCATGGAGGTAAGGCGTTTGCCTTTCATGCAAAAGGTCATCGGTTCGAATCCCGGTGCCCCATATGGTCCCCCGTGCCTGCCAGGAGCAATTTCTGAGCATGGAGCCAGAAGTAACCCCTGAGCACTGCTGGGTGTGGCCCAAAAACCAAAGAATATTAGAACAAAGAGAACCCAGGGAACTGGATGTCCAATTTGCCAAGGCAGTTCTACTTCTCTAAAAATTCATTCTCATTGAATTCCAGCATCTTCTAAACATCTCTCAGAAACATGTTTTTATTTATTTAAAACCATTATGCGAAGAGAAGAAAAACATCCCAGGCAGGTATTTAGTAGCACCTGAGGTCATTAAGTTCTGTGTTAAGAGGTGGGAGTTGTCTTCTGTGTTGTAGGATTTCAATAGCATCCCTGACTGCCAATCATAAATGAGGAACCAGCAATATAGCTCTGTCCACCAAAATGTGACCAGAAATACTGTTTCCAGTTATTGATAAATACCTCTTGGCAATAATACTGCCACTGACTTTCCACTGAAGTGGTTGCTCCCTTCCTATATGCTAAGGGGTCTGAGCAGCTAACTTACTGAACCAAACCTGGATGGATAATCTGTAGCAAATTTAAATTATAAGTGACTTTTTAAGTCTTTTTTTTTTTTTTTTTTTTGGTTTTTGGGTCACACCCGGCAGTGCTCAGGGGTTACTCCTGGCTCCATGCTCAGAAATTGCTCCTGGCAGACACGGGGGACCATATGGGGCACTGGGATTCGAACCGACGACCTTTTGCATGAAAGGCAAATGCCTTACCTCCATGCTATCTCCCGGGCCCCATAAGTGACTTTTTAAAAGGTTATGGTTTGAACACAGTTTCCAAAACGGGAGAATTTTCACTCTATCACTATGTTAGGACTTTCCCTATACCCTAGAAGTTAAGTTTTAGTAGAATTTTCTAAAACGGTGGAAAAGATGATTCTGTATCTGATGTGGCCAATATAGAAGCTACTGACAATACTCACTTCCTTCATATGCAGCCGAGAAACAATATTTTAATGTTTTGCTTTTATTTGTACTTTAATTAAGAAACACAGACTTAAATATGGTTAAAATGGCAATTCTAACAGGAAGGAAGGGAGGGAGGGAGAGAGGGAAAAAGGGAGGGAGGAAGGAAGGAAGGAAGGAAGGAAGGAAGGAAGGAAGGAAGGAAGGAAGGAAGGAAGGAAGGAAGGAAGGAAGGAAGGAAGGAAGGAAGGAAGGAAGGAAG
>PVKC010023137.1:0-17393 GCA_004027635.1 Crocidura indochinensis
TTCTTTCTTTCTTAATTCTGGACCACATACAGGATAGCTGAAGATCACTCTTGACTTTGTGCACAGGAATTACCCCTGGCAGGGTTGGGATCCCATATGAAAGGGATAAAACCTGGGTCATCAGCATGCAAGACAACTGCCAAACCTGCTATGTTATAGTTGTTTTCTTATCAGAGGTGACATGAGTAGACTTCCTGGTTCTTTTAAACAAAATTTTTGATAGAATTTATCATTATTTCTGCCATGACACATTCCTTCAGTTGCCAACATATTTCAAATTGAAATGATTCAAGTCATACTTCTTACCTTAGGCATGCAGATTACCAAATGTCCTGTTGTCTGAGATCTTTTCGCAGAGCTGCTATCAGGTTTGACTTCTGTGGGAAGGACAAGCTGAAATGGCTAAAAGCAAAGTATTATGGAGAGAGATACTTTATGAGTTGTTTATTATTTTTTTTACAAATTTAATACATAAAATTCAAAAGCTGGAGAAAAATACCAAAGAACTGATCTCTTATTTTGTATACAGGAGACCTAGATTTGATATTAAGTACCATATGGTCCGCCAAGCACAGCTGGGAATGAACCCGAATCATGGAACTGGTGATAGCACCTGAGCTGTTATGGAGGCATGCATTCCACTTTATTTGTGTTATCTATGGAGTCCTATTGATAACTTAAAATGATATTATCTATATATAATTTTAACAATTATCTACCACATATATGATGGTCTTATGAGCTTTGAAAATACTACGATGTTGGGGACAGAGAGATAATGTCACTAGTAAGGCACTTTTCTTGCATGCAGCTGAATAAGGTTCAATCCCTGGTACGTTTTTTGGTTCCCTAAACCCTCCAGGTATAATTGAGTGCAGATCTAGGCATAATCCCTGAGCACAGCTGATCATGGCCAAAAGGGGAAAAAAAGAAAAAGAAAAAAGGAGCTGGAGTGGTGGCTCAAGTGGTATGGTGTTTGCCTTGGAAGCGCTAACCTAGGACAGACCGTGGTTAGAACCTCAGAGTCCCATATGATCTCCACAAGTCGGGAGCATTTTCTGGGCGCCTAACCAGTGATGAGCCCTGAGCGGCACTGGGTGTGGCCCCAAAATGAAAATAAAATATAATTAGTAGTGCTAAACTTTAAAAAAAAAGGAGAAAATATGACTATAAGTAGGTTAAAATATTTTATTAGTGGTTGGAGAGATAGCACAGTGGTAAGGCATTTGCCTTGCATGCAGCCAAGCAGCCAACACAGGACAGACCCCAGTTTGAATCCCGGCATCCCATATTGTCCCCCAAGTCTGCCTGGAGCGACTTCTGAGCAGAGAGCCAAGAGTAACTCCTAAGCGCCTCTGGGTGTGACCCAGAAACAAACAAAAAAGATTATTTTATCAATTTCAACTACAATATATATTTTTATTACTTATAAGATATACTCCCATATATATACATTCATTTGTATATATATGTATATATATGTTTATATATAAACAAAATGTATAGTTTTTGGTTTTTGGGTCACATCCAGCGGCACTCAGAGGTTACTCCTGGCTCTGCTCTTAGAAATGATTCCTGGCAGGCTCGGTAGACCATATGGGATGTTGAAAATTGAAACACCATCTCCTGGGTTGGCCACATGCAAGGCAAATGCCCTACCACTGTGCTCTGTCCGACCCCCAACCACATATATTTTCATCTTACCAGATTTGCAATACTACTAACATAAAAGAATGGGTCAAAGAAAGTTCATTTTATCAAACTACCCAAATATCTTTCTCAGTGCATACCACACCCAAAACATAACATCTTCTGCTTAAGAAATAGTTCTCTAATTGTACTCAACTTTCACTCTTTTGACATTACTTTAAATTATTTTTAAGGCCCAAAGGTCCACTTTTGTTACTTAAAGGGCTATCATACCTTTCCTTTGACCATCACCCGTACATAAGTTGGTTGTACATCAACTTCAATGAAAGAAGTATCCATATACCTTCAAAGTAAAATACTTGTCATCTTATCATCTTAAAAACATTCTCTTAAGGGCAAATGCAAATACAAACTCGCAGGAATACTTCAAATAAAAACCGTTCCAAATTTCCATGCTAAAATGGTCTTTAAAAATTAGTACTAAATTAATCCCCAGACCCAAGGAAATTCAATATATCAGCAATTTCATATTTAGGCCCACAAATGCACTTGGCATTGATTGCCCTAGGCCAAAAATATCTAAGGCCGAAAACATCAGAGGTTTGCAAAAAATTGCTTGCCATGTTCTTTCATGAATATTTTATTTTAAGCCCCTAAGACTGACTTGAATAGCCAGGAATGCTGAATCCACTAAGCATGGGGACTGCAACTACTAGCAACTGCTTCGCTAGCTGCTCCCTGTCCCACACAGCTGTTCAACAGCTGCCCTGATAGCATCTCTTTTGGAAGACTAGGTTTGCCTCACTCCTGAAAGCACATCATGCAGGATAAGCAAAACCACTTCCATGGCAGTGATCTAAAACTAAGTGACAATTAACTCTCTGATTAAATGTATATATAATATATATAGTCTGATTTATTAAAACAAACAGCTTATCCAAATAATTGTTATCACATAATCACATAATAATTGTGACTATTAGAAAATGTAGAAATGACTCAAGCGTTAAAGCAGGAAAAAATATAAAGCTGGGGTTGTGGACTCAAGGTTTAATCAAACAGACTTGAGAAGTGATGAATCCACCCTTTTTTTCTTTATTATCCTAGGACATGTTCCTTAATCTCTTTGTTTCCTTATGTAAGAATATTAATAAGGTCAACTCCCTAAAAGTTGTCATGCAGACACTAACACAAAGGGCCTAATATATAATGTTAATGAAACATTGTATTTGTTTTTAAGCATTATTATATTTATTTAATAAATAGCGAAAAGCAGATTGAGTTTTCTTACAACTTAGAGTTTTATTTACTTATTTATTTATTTATTCATTCATTCATTTATCTTTTGGATTACACCTGGCAGCTCTCAGGGATTGCTCCTGGTTCTGTTCTCGAAATCGCTTCTGGCAGCCTCAGGATAAAATGCCAGGATTCAAACCACCATCCTTATTGGATCTGCTGCATGCAAGGCAAGCGCCCTACTGCCTTGCTGTCTCTCTGGCCTCACAAGTTATAGAGTTTTATGTATATCCTTTTGATGTATTTTATATTCTTTCTCATGCTCAGTAGCTTCTATAGTTCATGTGGCCCTAATTATAAGATCTTTGCTTATGCTATATTACTCTATTTAATACAATCTTCTTCCATTTCTTCAGAGAACAAGTTACTTCTCATACTTGAACATTTTTAGTGTTTAAATCAGCCACTCTTCCCATCATCCCTTCCCTCCCAGCAGCCCTGGGTCTCTATGCCTGACTTTGTCCCTTTCTTTCTGAGATGCTAGCATGTTCATTTTCTTTCTCCCAATAGGTCAAAAACCCTAGGAAAACAGCCACCATGTTTAAAACATGCCAATTACACATCCTAGCACCTGTAATGTAGTAGACATAATTGTTGAATAAAAGTAGGAAATAAAAATATGCATACCAATAAAGGAAATAAGGAATCTTACCATAATTAATTTAAACAGAATCATGGAAATGAGCAAATCTTAATATACGATGGGAGAAATATTGCCGTTCCTTGAAAATGAGAATCTGTGGGGTGAGGATTCAACAGGAGCAGCCAAAAGAACAGGAGAAAGCAAAGGTTTCTACACTCATAAATCTCTAAGACTGGGGCCTAAAAATGAGAAGATCTTTAAAGCACTAAGCAGAAACTATTTAGCAGGAAATAACAGAAAGGCCAACAAGGATATGAAACAGAGGAAATAAAGACAGTGAAAGTAGGCCTAGGTGAATCTCCCTGAGTGTAAGAACTATGATGCCAAATGTCTGAGAACTGTTTAAACTCTGCCTCAAAAATAGACATTCCAGGGGCCCGGGAGATAGCATGGTGGTAAGGCGTTTGTCTTTCATGCAAAAGGTCATCGGTTCGAATCCTGGTGCCCCATATGGTCCCCCGTGCCTGCCAGGAGCAATTTCTGAGCATGGACCCAGGAGTAACCCCTGAGCACTGCCGGGTTTGACCCCCTCCCCTCAAAAAAAAAACCACACAAAAAAATAGACATTCCATATTTCATAGTCTTGGAACTGTGGCATTTACTTTCTCTTTCATTTAAATTGTGAATTAAGTGGCAGTCTATGCACTACATTTTTGTTAATTAAAACATCACAATAAATTGTTTTAATAAAAGAGCTTTCTTCATGTCACTAAATGACACATCAAATTCCATTTCAGAATGTTCATAACTTAAGAAAAATGTAACTGAGAATGAAGAGAAACAAAAATGTCATTAAATAAATACATGACAAGGCCAGAGAGATAGCATGGAAGTAAAACATTTGACTTGCATGTACAAAGATGGTGGTTCGAATGTCGACATCCCATATGGTCCCCCAATTCTTCCAAGAGTGATTTCTCAGCATAGAGCCAGGAGTAACCCCTGAGCACTGCTGGGTGTGACCCCAAACCCAAAATAACTAAATTAATTAATTAATACATTATGAAAGGCCTTTACCTGTAGATGGCCAGGTCCAGGATAATCTGCTGATGCTTCTCATCATCATTCAATGAGAAGTCCAATCTGAATAATAATTCATTTTGGAGGGAATAAAAAGATGGTGCCTTGAGCGATATCATAGACAAATGTCAGCATGTAATCAATAGTTAATCTGATAATTATGTAACACTTTCTAACGACAAACTTACTTTGATAGTTAGATACTAAAAGATATGTGTTAATTTCAAATTTTAAAAGGAATCTTTAGCATTGATACAATATGCCTTCTTACATTGTTTAGATATGAGAATCCTAAAATTACACGCAAAAATTTTGCTTTGATGCATAGAGAGAGACATCTGGTGGTCAAAGTTTTCCTTCACGTTTAACTCAAGCCAGCTTAAACACTGGAATATATTTATGGAAAACCAAATGATTATTTTAATTTTGCTTCCCCTTATCTATCACTCTGCTTCTTAACTTTTAAACAATACTAACAATACTGTCTTTTCCTTTTATTTTAGTATCTTTCTTGGTTTTTCTACTTTCTTATTTTTCTCTTTTCATTGATCTGGAAAATGCTGCTTCCCCTGTACATGATGTACACTTCCATTAAATAGGTGGACAGATCCACATAGAAAGATTGACATCTTTGGGAGAAATCAATGGGCCTAGAAATACTAAATCAACTGTACCATGAGGCTGAATCCTATGTATAATTTTCATAATGTTCGCATATTACTCCAAAAGCTTGGCATATTGAGCACTTCAGTTATAGAATTATTTTGTAAAATACACAATAATATTAAGTACTGTAGGATAAGTTTTTTGGGGGTAATGTTAAGCTTTCTGTAGATTTGCCTATCAGCAAATTTGCTATGTGAAATTTTTTTAGTTGTTCAAATAAACCACACATCCTTGAACTCATTTCAGGAGCAAATTATACAAATTGTACTCTGTGCTTTGATTGTTAATTCCCCTCCTTAGTATACAAAGTAATAGCACTCTGACTTTAAACAGACATATCTACACAGAATCAAGACTGCATTTTCTAGCCTCATTTATTAGTGGATGTGGCCCTGTGATTTAGTTCTGTGGAGCAAAGACATAGTGTGTTTTTTTTTTGTTTTGTTTTTTTCAAAAAATGGGCCATAAAGAGCTGGAGAGATAGTACAGGAGTTAAGACATTTGTCTTACAAGCAGCTATCTCCAAAGTTCCATTTGATCCCTTGAATACCACCAGGAACAAACCCTCAGCAGAGTCAGAAGAGAGCCCCGAGTACTGGTGGTTGTGAAGAAATAAAGCAAACAAAAGAGAGAAAGAAAGAAGAAAAAAGAAAAAGAAAATAAAGAAAGAAGAAAGAGAAAGAAATACAAGACAAAAGAAAAAGACAAGAAAAGAGAAAGGAAGGAAGGAAGGAAGCAAAACAAAAGAAAGAAGCTCATGCATCTTTTCCTACTTCCTTTATTCGACTGAGAAATGATTATAGGAGGCAAATAGATGAATTTTAGAGATTATTTAATATGCTATAGCAATCATCTATGCCAAAGTTAACTGAGTTGCTGACGAGGTAATGATGAAGTGAATAAAAAATATATCTGGAAATATTTAAGGAGTTTGTAACATTCACTGAAAATATAATATAAAATCAATATCAAAACCAAGGTCTTTGATCTTATAAAATACGTGGATGTTAGTTATCAATATGAACACAAGCATATTATGATACAAGACCACATTTGTAATGGAAATTAGAAATGCTGTCTTAGTCATTGCATTTGATATCTATTTTGTAACTACATTGTGATGCAAAAAGCTAAATAAATATATATATCTTGAATTTGTGGCACAATATATATCTCTATTGTGATTAGTATATGTATATACTCTGTGTGTGTATGTGTGTGTGTGTGTGTATGTATAGTTGGCTTTTGGTCCACACCCAAAGATGTTCAGGGTTTACTCTTGGCCTTAAGCTCAGGGATCACTCCTGGAAAGGATGGATAAGGGGACCTTATGAGATGTTGATAATTGAACCTTTGTTGGCCACAGGAATGGCAAGAGACTTCAAATCTGTGTACTATCTCTCCAGATCCATCATTGTGATTATTTTTAAAATAACCTTAAGACCCTAGAGATTAAATGTAATCCCTATAGAGTGAATATGAAAAGAGAAGACAGTTGAGGGGTTTTCACCCAAAGAACTTAGGAGATAAGACAAAAGTAAATGAGCAAATCATAAGACAATCAGGGAAGATAGGAGATTCAAAGAATTAAGAAGTTAAAAAGAAAACCCTGCCTTAAAGATGATAGGTATTCATTTGATCCAATCTACTAGGTCAAGAAAATGGGAAAGATATTTGAAATGATATGACTGAATATAGAAATGAGATAAGCATAGAATCCAGAAAGGATGTGACAGAGAAGTTCCATTATGATGGAAGATAAAGAAGAGGCTTTGCAGTACAGTGAAGTGAGCAATGTTTATGCCACAATTCCAAAATAAATGTGGTTATAAAGTAAGAGCAGATACAGTAAGACTATAAATGGACAAATTTGACACTGATCAAGTAGAATATCTAATCTATCCTAATTGCCTAAGCCATTACTAAAGTAAAATTATAGCCCAACTCTCTGTGGTTTCAGAAACCACTACATCTTGGAATGTTTATCCTGGAGTAAAGGAGAAATCAGGAATCATTAATGCCATCTTTGTGGCAATAACAAGTGGTAGGCAATATATCTTTTCTAAATTCCCAAACCTGCATCTTTATCATAGAAATGCCATAGTAAATAAAATGATGGAAATATCTAGATCTTGAGGTATAAAATATTGCAAACTAGATTTACCCCATAGTTTATTGGGTCTACTTTTGATCTACAAATGACTTTTTATCTGCTCTTTCATTTAAGTTTTTAAGACTGCTGGTAAAAGTAGATTGAGTTTTCTTCTACTGAGCATTTACGGTTTGAATATTTTTCTCCGCTCTTTAAATTTATTTACTTACACCAATTTCTTTTTCTTAACTTTAGAACACGGGACTAGAGCAATAATACAATGGGTAGGGAATTTGCCTTGCACACAGATAATTTGGGTTCTATTCCCAAAACCCCATATGGTACCTCCAGTCCCACCAGGAGTGATCTCTGAGTGCAGAGGCAGGAATTAAGCCCTAAATACCATTGGGTGTAACCCCCCCTAACAAACAAATCCTTTAGAATGCTTTGTAAATATATAAAAATAAATAAAATAAAATAAAAATAAAATGCATAAAAATAGTAGGGTATAAAAATAAAGGTATGGAGGAGCAATAGCACAGCAGCAGGTCATTTGCCTTGCACGCAGTTGACCCAGGATGGACCTGGGTTCGATCTTTGACTTCCCATATGGTCCCTAAGCCAGGAGTGATTTCTGAGCACATAGCCAGGAATAAATTTAAAGTCACCAGGCGTGACTCAAAAACAAACAAAAAGTATGATATCTATCAGTATTCTCACTTAATTTAACTATGGCTAAACAAAAATTATGAAACAAAAATAATTGCACTGGTAATTATAAAATCAGAATATTATATAATTATCAATAAGATTGTATATGGTCCAGAGTTTCAGAGAACACACCAATAACTAAGATGTTCACACTCCAAGATCATTTTATGTATGCTAAAAATTAAATAAAACACTACATATGTAAAAATGGCATAGAAGTTTCACTTTCAGATATGTGGTAAATGGCATTCTAAGGCTTATAGAACTTATTTAGAGTGGCCAGATATGTTTTCTGCAAAGCAAACCTACAACTAATATGACTAAATGACCAACATCATCAGTTTTTCTTCTTCTATTCTCTACTTGGCTTCACATACTTAGGCTCATTGACGTTCAGGACTTTCCCATCTTCAGTGATCAAGGTCCTGGGTGACTTCACTTTCTTCTTCTTTTCACTTACAATTAGAGGTAAGTGCAAATAAGTTGCAGTATGGAGAGAGAAAGTCAACAAAGAGAATATGAAAGAAATTAATATTTTGTGAGGCAGTTAAGAAAAACCAATCAAGTTCTTGTGAGTGTATCAATAATTCACTATTATAAAACCCATTCATTTAATTCTATTTAAGAATTGACCCTCAAATCAGATTTCTGTACAATGGCCTATATCTGTAAAGAAAAATGTGACCAAGACAATTTTCCGGATCATTTGAATGGGGGCAAAAAGCTTCTTTTTATGGACTATTCATGAATATTCAAATGAGGCTTTTGTATGCATGACTTATCCAAATAACTATCAATTCTCCATTTGTGTAGACAGCTTCTGCTTTATTAAAAAATTACATTTTTAAAAAAGTCAAGTAGAATCTCTTCTATAGAAATTAAGAAGAACCTATGTAAAAAGATGTCTATTGCAACATTATCTACAGTAGCCAAGTCCCAGAAATCTAATGAATGTTCAGTAATGGAGGAATGATTGGATTAATTATGCTCTATTCATAAGATGAAGTTTTTCAGCTCTTAAAAATATGTTCACTTTGGCACATATGTGCTCCCTGGACTTATAAGCATGATCCTTGCATGCAGATGTCACCTGTATCTCCCCTCTTGAGATGTGAATTTTCCTACTTTACAAAAAGCTGGGTTGTGCACCTGGGCTCCTCCATTGCTTTGGGGAAGCAATGTTCTCTCTGGCAGAGTGTTACTTTCTCTTTTTCTTATCCTCTCCCTCCCCTTCCTCAGAATTTCCAAATAAAAACATGCTATTTTTTTCAGCCACACCCGTTTGATGCTCAGGGGTTACTCCTGGCTAAGTGCTCAGAAATTGCCCTTGGCTTGGGGGGACCATATGGGATGCCAGGGGGATAGCGGTCTTTCCTTGGCTAGGGCTTGCAAGGAAGACACCTTACTCTAGCGCCACCTCACCGGCCCCAAAAATATGCTTTTTTTTTTTTTTATAAAAAAAAGTTCACTCTTTATCTACTTATCTAATGAGTGATAGAAAAGTGTTGATCGTATTTTTAAGGAGTGGAATGCATATACAAAATAATTGCTTTTAAATACAAGACCCAAATCCTATACTTGTATGAATGACTGATATGACTGTCAAGACTGGAGAAAGAACTAATGATGTTAACCAAAGTTTATTAACACTCATTACCTTTAAGGAGAAGGGGTATAAAAAAAAAGATTCATGATGCATAACAGTACAGAATATAGGTTCAATGTTTTAAAAATATTACTTAGAATAAATTAAACTGAAAAGGATATATTTATATGTATATATATACAACCTGTAAAAGTTCTAAATATAGAAATATAGCTTATACCTGCTTCACTTAACACATTGTATATTTTGTCCCTAGCAGCTTTATTTAAAAAACACCCATCTTTTCAAACATTGTAAATGAATCTCTCATTAGGCCAATTAGTCAAAATTTCCATGGCATACTTTAGCTTTCTTTCTCTGAGGACAATAAAAGATCACATACAAAAGCAAATAATGAGTTTCCAATGCCATCACTGATTGCCTGTCCTTTGGGGCCAGCCAGGTTTGTGTCTGGGAGGAAATAGGGAACCCCATGCCTTACTCCCTTCCACCAGAGAAAAACAGGAATGTCTTTTGGGTCTTTTCTCAGCCTCCTTCTAGATCCCTGCACCATTGTTGATCCTTTGCCCCCTGGGGGCAGTCAAGTCTGTGCCTGGGCAGGAACAGGGAAACTCCTGTCCTAATCCCCTCTACCAAGCATGGACTTGCCCATTTTTTCCAGCCTCCTTTAGCCTCCTAGGTTCCAGTGCCATTACTGGCATCACCCTTCTTCCCATCAGCCCTCCTTTTCCCAAACCGCTTCGGATGTTACTGTGTCCATGTGAAGTCATTTCATTATATATCAAAGAGTTCCTGCAGATTGGATCTAGCAATTCTTTCTCTTAGAATATATACAGCAGGGGCCCGAGAGATAGCACAGTGGTGTTTGCCTTGCAAGCAGCCATCCCAGGACCAAAGGTGGCTGGTTCAAATCCCAGCGTCCCATATGGTCCCCCGTGCGTGCCAGGAGCTATTCCTGAGCAGATAACTAGGAGTAACCCCTGAGTACCACTGCGTGTGGCACAGAAAAAAAAAAGGAATATATACAGCAGAAAAACCCAGCTGAACAAATCAATGAACTCGTATCAATATTCTTACCATACTTAGACAACCTTGCTAGTTTAGAAAAATAACCTCTAAAGAAGATATACAAACAATGCAATAGATCACTTTCTTAAAATACCTGATAGTCTAGCGTTCCATATCACTAAATGTACAGATCAATGGGGAAGCTAAGGAAGACATCTACAATGGAGGAAATGGAGATAAATCCTGGCAAATTTTCAAATTCACCCAAATGCCTGAACCTTATAGATGAGGACCTCAAATCCATATTTAATGGTTTATCAATGGAAATCAAGGAGTCACTAGTCTGTGAAATTAAGAAATATTTAAATAAATAATTCAACCAATTCAAAGAAGAACTCTTTCAGAAGATGAGAAAATCCCAAACAAATGGAATTGAAGTAACTGAAAGACATGTTAGCAAGAAATAATAGTTGAATTACAGAGGTATAGAATTGCATAGTTGAACTTGAAGACAAGCCAGCAATGATAAAGAAGTAAAGAAAAAAAAGAGAGACTAAACATTGGAAGAAAACGTAAGGTAATTAATGAACAAATACAGAGAAATAATTTCCAAGTTATTGGAATACCAGAAGGAGAAGAAAACAGGAAAGGGGAAAGAACTAGTAATGAAGGAGATAACAGCAGAGAATTTCCCACCCCTGGGAAAGAGGATTCTCTACAAATTCAAGAGGTAAGAAGAGTACCAAACAAAATAGACCCTAACAGAACAACAGAAAGGCATTTAGTAATCTAAATTTAAAAAAAAAAAAAACAAAGAGAGAGATGGACTCTTTAAAGCAGTAAGGGAGAAGAATAACCTCAAGTATAAAAGAAAAAAACGTAAGAATTAACCCATTTGAAACAATCCAGACAAGAAAAGAGTGGAATGATATATTCAAACTACCAAATGATAGAAACATTAAACATAGAGTATGCTACCCAGCAAAACTCTCATTTACATGGGAGCTAGGATCAAAAATATTCTTGGACAAAAAGAACTAGCAATTTTTGAGTTAACCAAAATGACCTAAAACATATGACCATTGAGACCACTGAAACAGAAAACTGCGCACCACAGACTTGTTATAGGTCCCACTCATCGAGTATGTTTTTGAAAATTATTATCCATTTTATTTATTTTTCTTCTCTTTTCACTCTCTTTTTTCTTCTGCTCTTTAATTCAACATGTTACTATTATATCATGAGGCCCATGCTGTCAGTTTCTTTTTAGGAATGAAACCTTGAAGCACAAGACATGGCAGATGATACTACATAGGGTAGACATCTCTTATATGCTCACAACTATATTGCTTAGTACTCTAGATGTGAAAATTATAATTATCCTAACATACTCCGGGCACAACCTGACCCTGAAAGTTTCTATTAGCAAAGTTCACCCCTTCATTGATGAAGACCCTAGAGATTGGAAAACCTTCCTACTCTGAGGCACCAGCCTATTTTTTTAAAATTATTTTTCTTCATTTTTCCCTCTTCTCTTCTTTCTCTTCTAATCTATATTTTAACTATTTATCTTTTCTTAATTCAATTATTTATTTTTTGTTTGTTTGTTTCTTTATTTTATTTTTGGACCACACCAAGAGTTAATCCTGACTCTGCGCTCAGAAATCACTCTTGGCAGGCTCAGGGGAACATATGGGATGCCGGGATGCTGCATAGAAGGAAAAGGTCCTACCACTGTGATATCTCTCCAACCCCAATTCAATTATCTCTTAAGCGCTCAGACCCATCCTATGAGGGTTAGGCCTCCAACAACAACTTATGAACAGATCTCTAATGTCTGTCTATAAGTGGGAATGAGTTTCATACAGTGGGCTCTTCTATGTCTGCCCAATCTATATTGTAAACAATACATGCCTATATTGTAGTAGCCCCTCTTATATATTATATTATATAATTATGCATAATTATATTATATCATATATTATCTCTCCTCCCCTCCTTCAGAACTCCATCTATTCTCTTGTTCCCCCAATCCTGATCATTATCCCTCCCTATTTAACCCTCTTTACCTTCAGTTCTTCACTCATTATATACTGAGACTGTCCTACTACCCCAATAATCCACCACCCAGCTCCCAAAGCAAAAGGACACCCTCTCAGTCACACATCTTGTGCCCCGGCAAGAAGCTGCAATCATCACGCCCAATGACGTTCATTGTGTCCCTTCTTCTCATACCTGCTCCTAAATGTGGACTGTTGCATGCTACCAGAGTCAGCTCCAGGGAACCCTCAGCTCAAGGACACTACCTGACTCCTTACTGTTGCAAATCATTTCTCAAACTCAGTAAGAACACAGTGTGGGATGAAAATGTGCTGTTGATCTCACAACACCCCCTAGAATATCTCAAAAGACTTACTATGTACCTTAAATATAATTGTGAAAGACTTGTAATTCACATTGGTCACAATAAAAATGTTTAAAAAATACAATGGGTTTGGGCTGAGGTAATAACACAATGAATAGGGCATTTGCCTTGCAAGAGGCTAACCTGGGTTCAATCCCCAGCATTCTACATGTTCCACTGAGCACTGCCAGGAGCAATTCCTGACTGCAGAGCCAGGAGTAAATCTTAAGAATCACTAGATCTGACCCCCCAAAAATTAAAAAGAGGTAAAGTGAGAATTTGATACTCTTCAGTAAAATATGTGAGTTAGAGATAGTATAATACAATGAAAAAGATTTTTGTAGGATGAGCTGCTATGTATCATATATGATACAAAAATCCTACAAAATCCTACAAAAATCTTTTTTTTTGGGGGGGGTCACACCCGGTAGTGCTCAGGGGTTACTCCTGGCTTCATGCTCAGAAATTGCTCCTGGCAGGCACGGGAGACCATATGGGGCACCGGGATTCGAACCGATGATCTTTTGCATGAAAGGCAAACGCCTTACCTCCATGCTATCTCCCGGGCCCCCCAAAAAATATTTTTCATTGTATTATACTATTGTATATATTGTATTATATATATTATATATACATAAAAATATATATATATATATAGTGCGTTGGGTTAGGTGAAGCTGGTATGATAATCCTTGTTTGCTAAACTGTTGTTAACAGATGAGGAACAGATAAGGAGAAATTAGGTATTTATTAACAACATGGAAAATAAATATTAGTTAGGACATAAATCTACATTTTCCAAGATCTCTCTGTTTAAAAATTACCATATTTCACATACATTTATTTTATAAAAAGCACAATTGCTAGTTTTGTGCCACTTTATTATATAATTAGTAAGAAAATTACATAAAAATAGAGATCACTTAAAACTTTTCTTCTCTTTCCATTTTTTGTCCTTAGTTGACAACTGTAGGGAGATTTACTGTCACTGCCATGCAGATTATTATATTTCAGAGCTAACTGATCACATTCTCTCGATCATGAATTATAAGTGCTCCTATAAATGATGTTTCACATATTCAACTTAAGCATGGCATGAAATGAGTCTATCTTTGAAAGTGCTATTCTAAAAATAATAGCTTAAATATATTAGCTTTTAACAAATTGTGATACTATATATAAATAATTCAAAGGTGAAGCATCTTCTCACTCATCAAATACCCAACAGTTGTGTTATGTAAATACAATGTCAAATGAAACATTTCTAATTATGATGTTTTCATTTTAATATTTCAAATAAAATGATGCATAGCAGCTAATCCTACAAAATTTTTTTTCATTGTATTATACTATCTCTAACTCACATGATAATATTATTTGGTATACTTATATTATTAAACAACAACAACAACAAAAGGCATGGGCCAGAGCGATAGTGCAGCTGTAGGGCATTTGCCTTGCACACAGCTGGCCCAGGACGAACCTCAGTTCAATCCCCAAAGATCCATATGGTTCTCTAAGTCAGGAGCGATTTCCAGCGCATAGGCAGGAGTAAACCCTGTGTGTCATCAAGTGTGGCCTAAAAGCCAAAAGCAAAACACAAAAAAAAGACATCCAAATAAACCCTCTGTAAAACACTATAATTCATGATATACTAAAGAAGATAATAAACAACTGAAATTAGAAAAAGTAAAGTCTATGTGTTATGGTTAGCAAATATTTTATGCAAATGATGGGTTTAAAATGTGCAATCAGGAAAATCCACAAAAATGCCACCTTACTCTCAGTAATTAAAAAATATGGTAAACCTTAATTTTTCTTGTTCTTTTCTGGTTTTTTCCATCTGTCGAAGTGTTTCCAACCTAGATTCAGGAGTAAACAAAGAGGGCTTATTCCAGAATTCCAGGTCATCCTCACTTTCACCCAATTTCTTCTTGCATCTTCCTTCTTGTCTTTCTGGTGTCTGGAGGTGGTCTTGGCACCCCAGAAAAGATGGACTAGAAGAGAACACAGCAAACATAAGACCAATAGAGGAGGTTCAAGATACACCCTTCAAGCTGTCATTTAAATATTTTTCTTCTAATTGGCAAAACATCTGTATGAAAGAGGGCTTATTTGAACCTAATTAGAAGATGCTGCTGCATTGGGATAAACTCTTAACATATTGCCCCAAGAATAATGCAACTTGTATATTCCAAAGTTCACAGACGTAGATGATATCTGATATGTCATCTGAAGAGTATTATTAAACATTTGAGGGCCTTGAGTGCTACTGAAGAGTCTTTTGGTAGATTGAGGGAAGGGACATTAATTTGTCTTACAATATTTGCAGGAGGTTCTGATGACTAAACAAATCTGAGGATCACTGGATCTTACCAATGAGTCTAGACTTACACCCTAGCTCCATTTCAATACTGCTTCCAGCAGAATATTTCTGACAGAAAGTTTGATTATACTATTTCCAGATTCTTTTTTGTTTGTTTGTTTTTTGGGCTACACCAAGTGATGCTCAGGGGTTACTTCTGGCTTTGTGCTCATATATCACTCCTGGCTTGGGGGACCATATGGGATGCCGGAGGATCAAGCAGCAGTCTGTCGTAGGTCAGCTGCCTGCAAGGCACTGTGCCGCCGCTCCAGCCCTTATTTCCAGATTCTTTAATGATTCACTATCTTTTCTGCAATGATTGAGATCTGCCATCTCATGACCTCAACCTACTCCAATTTTCACAGCTAACTTCTGTATTGAAGCACGATATGTATGGTAGTGGATATCTTTTCTCATTTGTATTCATGATTTAGTAACTGACAGAAAATTAATTGAGATCTCTGACTTTGTTTTTACTGAGATGACAAGACACAAAAGATATATTTGTTGACCTTCAAATAAGATGCCTAAAATATGGACCAAAAGTAACAGAGCATAAAATATAAGTGGTATAAATAGAAAAAAATGTAAGTGGTACAAATAAAAAATATTCTATTCAGATATCCTACTTATTATAAAATCCAAGTAAATTGGTTAATTAAAAATAATTCAAATTGGGACCAGAGAGATAGCATGGAGGTAAGGCATTTGCCTTTCATGCAGAAGGTCATTGGTTCAAATCCTGGCATCCCATATGGTCCCCTGAGCCTACCAGGTGCAATTTCTGAGCATGAAGCCAGGAGTAACCCCTGAGCACTGCCGGGTGTAACACACACAAAAAAAATTGAAATTGCTCAAAATAAATATTTTTCTCATAGTTTTGTAGTTCTTTATGGTACTGAAAAAGCATTCTATGAAGGAGTTATCTTATATTCTGCATTATTCTTGATAGTCATCACTGAAATGATTGACTCCATTCTCATGCAATAGTTTGTTTTTCCTGAAAGAGTTTCATTACTTCACTTTTACCGATCACAGTTTTAAAAAAGCATAATAAAAATAAACATAATTGCACATAAGAAACTATAATATGCCATTTAAATAGCATGCATTTTCAAAGGCAAATGCATTTAAATATATGTAGCTGGTTGGGAAAAAAAATGAGCTTTTTTTTTTTTTTTTTTGGTTTTTGGGTCACACCCGGCAGTGCTCAGGGGTCACTCCTGGCTCCATGCTCAGAAATTGCTCCTGGCAGGCACGGGGGACCATATGCAGCACCGGGATTCGAACCGATGACCTTTTGCATGAAAGGCAAACGCCTTACCTCCATGCTATCTCCCGGGCCCCAAGCTTTTTAAGATATGATCAAAATTTTATTTTTCACTTTATTTAAAGTATGCTCTCAGATTTTTCACTTATAAGGACCCACAACCTTTTAATCGCATGCAAGAATATACTCAACCCAACTAAATGTTCAGGTTTTGAAAGGTCTACAGTGAAATCTAACAAACTTACATCCAAATAGAAACCCTTCTTCCCACTCCAAACTCTCTTCTTTTTCCCACAGCAAGGTTAAATTGTGCTTATAACTGATTAGGCAATTGTAACTATTTGCTGCTTATTTGTTTTGTCCTTCTGCACTTCATCCCACTGAGTTTCATCAAGTTTTCCCAGCTTCTGAAATTTGGATCTGGAAGAATGGACGGCAGACACAAGCAACTCTTATGAGACTGTTGCTTTTATAACTTAGCTATTGGGACCTTCTCTGAGGTTGGGATCTCTTGTAAGCACATTCCTTGGTTCCTGACAACATAAAGCTTTCCTATCAATGTTCCCTATTACAGTGATTGATATATTAACCACCGAGGTGACCATTTTTGACAACTACTCAGTTTCTGTTGTTGGCAATCTCATTGATACTTCTCTCCT
>PVKC010023138.1:0-17398 GCA_004027635.1 Crocidura indochinensis
AAGTCTATACATTAGTAGCATGGACTATACCCCAGAGTGGCATCTCAGTCTAAAATTTTTTTTACTTAATAAATATGAACTGTGGAAAGATTAAATTAAATTCTATATATATTCAAAGATACCCATATATACATAATCTTTGAACTATTCAAATAGTACTAAAAACAACAAGCATTTCATTTCTTGTATTTATCCTTGTGGGGAAAGGCATAACATTTGTATGTGGTTCCAATGAGTTATGATTTATGCTCCAGGATCTCTTTCATGCATTGGCAAGTATAAAATTTTCACTCTGGCCCCAATCCTGCTTCTCTTTTAAACAATTTGCCTTTTGTTATTATTTCAAATGATAACTATTGAATGATTTGGTTTTATCTAGGTATATTGTTAGAGCATCCAGTTATTATTGATTTAATGATTAAATCAATTAATATTTATACATTTATTATTATTAAATAATAATTGATAAAAGGTTATTTATTATTTTTTCCTTGTAACTATCTCATTTGATTAAATATCTAAAGAAAACTGCTATTTAAGTAATGTAAGTACTTGAGAGTTCAACATTTTTAAGTTAATATTTTATTTATGTTGCTATGTCTGCACCATTGACTTCATCATTGACTTCTGGAAAGAGATGTAAACCAAGCAGTGAAAAATTATGGATGCATGTCCAGGCAGTTGAAAACTGGCAATCTTGGAAGGAGAGGGTGGATCAAATCCCTTCCCTGCTAAAGTCATACCTGTTGCACCCATCACCCACAATCACTTCACCATTGTCCCTGCTTCATCAGTCCTCTAAGGCTCTCTGAAGACATGTATCTGGCCATAACTCCAGGTATGAGAGTATTTGGTTTATATCACTAGGACTTTTTTGGAGTGAGAGTGAGTATGGGAACTCTCATTCTTCTACCTCTGCTTTCTAGTATTTCCAAAAGTTCCGGGATACATGCTCCACAAAGCAATAGTAATTGGAATTCCTGGACCATAGAACAACTCCGGTTTTGTTTAATACCATTATTCCAATAGGAATAAACAATTTTGATGAAATATTTATCTGAGACCAGCTAATTTTCAGAAACAAATGAATAGGATGACAAGCTAGTAACAAGGGCTTACTAAACCTTTTGACAATTAGAGACTTCACTACAGTCAATAATTTTCACAAATTTGCATGCTTTTGTACTCTTTCTTTTTCTTCTTCTTTTCTTCTTTCTTTTCTTTACTTTTTAATAAATTCTCTCCCTCTTACCTGAAAACAAATATGTTGTGATAAGCTATATGTCATCTATGGGATTCCTACACTTTAAATAAAATATATTATCATCTTTAGAGAAATTTTAAAGAATTTTAAATAAGTTAATATTTTATATAAAAAAATTAATATTTTGTGTAACTGCACATAATAAAATATTAATAGTTAATATATAAAAAGTAATTTGCTTTTATATTTCCAAAAAATAATAACTACTTTTAGAAAGTAGTCTATATTTATCTATATATTATTAGTACTTTACTGGAGTATAGTATAATATATACATATATGATAATATAAAAACAGTGTAATAATATTTAAAATTTATGCTAAATAATAATCTCCACTATTATACTATTTTTGAATGCATCTGAATACTCCAATATTCACTAAGTTTGATTATTCATTAATGATTTTGAAGCATCACCACCTATCTATCTGACATTACCAAACATAAAGAACTTGTAGGAACAAAAATAAAATTTTTGTGAAGGTAATGCGGATGAGAGAATTCAGGGAGAATAGACGTTTATCACTAAATTTAAAGCACCTAGCAAAAATTAGAAATATTATAAAAGTACTGAAACTAAGGAAATATTGTCTGACTCATGAGAAAAAATCAGCACAGAGAGAATGAAGACCAATCCTTATCAATATTAAGTTCTTCCTTTCTCAGGTGGAAATGTACTCCCCCATTTTGATAAGATGGATGAAATTTCTAATAACATACTATCATAAAATGTTGATTAATTCAGACAGTTTCTATACTTAAAAATGATTTCCTTGAGTACTGCAGCTTAACAAAAGATTTTGGATCTTAAAACAGTTTAAATATTTCACTTTAGGACTGAAAGTTTACTTAATTTTAAGCATACAACCAAGAAAGGAAAATAATTCAAGAACTTTGCAGTATTTGAGAAAGTTTTTTATATACTGCAGAGTCTTAAGGAACTGAAAACTATAAGAACAAAAATGTAATGCTACTACAGTTAAATGGCCAATTTAGTTGTCACTATTTTTGTTTTGATTTTGAGTCACACCCAGCTGCGCTCAGGGGTTACTCCTGGCCCTGCGCTCAGAAGATAGCATGCAGGTAAGGCAGGGGTGGGGAATTGGAGGCTCTCAAGCCGCATGTGTCTCCGGCCAAAATGAATGCGGCTCTTTGCCTCTTCTCATTCTTTTGTATATTGTGGCTCTTTGCCAAATTTGGATTTTGTTCTGCTGCTTCTGAGGAGGGAGCGACCTCTGAGGAGAGATCTCCGAGCACGGAGTCCTGCCATACCCCAGGCTACATTTTCCAGTCTTCCATCCCTTGGAAACAACCGCATGGGCCAACGAGCCAGGGAGGCGTGTGTCACATGTTGGGTCACATCTTGCCATCAGTTCTTATTGTGGAGGATGCAGCACACCCTCACCATCACTGCGGGATATTGACCCTCACTCAAAATAGCAAATTGCAAAGCGTTTAATAGATTATTGTTAAAATTAGATGCTTTTGTGTGAGCGTTTGTCTGTTTTGGCAGGTCACTGCGTGGTGTGGTTCTCTGACTCTCACAGTTTAAAATTTTGACTCTTTGTGTTGAGCTTGTTCACCAACCTGAGGTTAGGCGTTTGCCTTGCATACAGAAGGAAGGTAGTTCAAATCCAGACACCCCATATGGTCCCCCGAGCCTGCCGTGGGATATTTCTGAGCACAGAGCCAGGAGTAGACCCTGAGTGCTGCCGGGTGTGATTCAAAAACCGAAAACAAAACAAAACAAAAAAACAAAAAACAAACAAACAAATAAAAACAAAACAAAAAGAAAGAAAGAAAAAATAGCTCCTGGCAGGCTACAGGGACCAAATAGGAAGCCAGGAATCGAACCACCATTAGTCTGCATGCAAGGCAAATAAATGCCTTACCTCCAGCCCCTGTCACTAATTTTTTAAGCACGTATTTTTCCTATTTTGTTTAAATGATTATATGATACCTTTAAGAATTCAGGGTTGACAGAAAAAAATAATTCAGGGTTACTTAATATATTAAACTATAAATGGTGCAACATTAGAATAAAAACTCATAAATATGTACTATAAACATAGCAATGATATGGAGTAAAATATGAATACTACATTTTAATAACTTAAAATAAATATAACCACATTTCAGTATCCACATGTTTGGCTGTAATCATAAGTGGTTTTTTATAAAACAAATTTAAATTTTCTAATTTAGGAAAGCAGAAGTTAGAAAACAATTTGAATTATTTTTAAACAATGAGCAAACAAGACTTGGGCTATCTAAAATCACTTAATGAAAGTAAATATTTGATATAAATAATATATAAAGTTCCTGATATTATGTTTTAATTATGTGAAAATTACTATTCCACTAGATAATTTGATTCATTTGTTTTTCTTAGATTTATTGATATCCCAGATCGTGTTCCTAAAAGAACAGGCATTAAAACAAAAATTTTGTGTAAGGAGAAGATTTACTGAGAGGACATTTAATAAAAAATATCTCCTGTAAGAGTATCAATAAAAATTCCAAGGATTTCACTGGCCTTAAGTGCTTTTCCTTTCTTTAGATAACCAAAATTTGAATCCCCAAATGATACATGGTCTCCAGAACACCATTCAGGAGTAAACCCTCGCCATAGAATCAGGAGTCAATTCTGAGAACTGCTGGATTTGTGTAGATCTTCCCAGAAATCATCTACATCTCTCCTACAACCCCCCCAAAATTATTATGAGTAACATACAGATAAAAAACTTTAATAATATATTGTAGAAACCAAAGCAGTATGTAATAAAATAAAATAGGGCCTTAGAAGCATTGAATTTGAGATGATCTTTTAGCATGAGGACAGGACTCTAATGTCAATATGCTGTGCCCTATTCCTCTTTCTCTTCAGTTAATCAAACTGAATATTGGCTGTCCCATTAAAAATAAATTTTCTTTTGGACACCTCCATTATTTAGTTAGAAACAAACCTTACTTTACATTTTGTATCATAAAAAGTCATGTAAAATCATACAATTTGAAAATGAGGGTTTGACACAATATGGGGGCTAATTTTAAACACTTTCTATATTAATGTTACTTACCCCATTTTTTGCTGAGTATCATTATATAAAAATCGTTACTACAAAGAAAGATGTACTATGTTTAATCATTTATATAATATATAATTATGAAGCAATACACATAGTCCTTTATAGTGATGCTTTCTCAAAAAAAAAATAAAACCTGTAGTTTATTGTACTATTAATACTTTTAGATTTGTTAAGAATCAAGTTTTCAGAGATTCCAAAATAAAGTATACATACATCCATTAGCTTAATAAAATTTTATATAAGCTAGTCTTTGTTTGAATGAGGTTTTGAGAATAATAGGTTAATATATTGGCAGAAGGAAGTACAAATAAGGCAATGAAATGCTAAAGTACAAAGACTTTGAAGAGAGACAATGTTTACCTTAGTTTAAAGTGGTATAAAACATGTAGACAGAAGTGTTATATTTTTAGAAAATTGTTAAGTGCTTCAGTTGTCAAAGTAATTCTGTGTTCCTATTGTGGGTATATAAGGAGCACTAAATCTGTAGCACTGATGGACAAATTATTCCTATCTGCATTTTTGCTTTCAGTCTCAATCACCAGCTAAAATATTTCAGTTTCAACAGGCATTTCCAACCTAAGCTTTTCTCAATTTTAGTGCCACAACCACAATTTGGGCAGATGTCTTCTACAATCTACATTGTGTCAGTCACCTCTGAACATGACTTAATAGTTTAGCTCTTGTCTCCATACAATTCATTCCTCATTCTCTGGATTGCAGACAAAACCATCATGTAAGATCAAATATTAGGGGCAAGGACATGACTCAAGTGGTACAGAATATGTTAAGCACGTGTAAGGCAGAGTCCAATCCTTAATGCTTATATCCTATGAGCAACAAGAAGAATGTGCTCTAAAAACAAATAGAAATCAGGTCATTTCTTTTCTTCTGGAACTTTACAATGACTGTTCATCACAGTGAAGTAAAAGCCAAAGTCATAACCATCACTTCTAAGGTCTAAAATAGGTTTTCTTTTTTTCTTCCTTAAGTTTTTGCTTCCTTCCTTTATTTCTTCTTTCCTTCCCTCATTACCCCTTCCTTCATTACCCTTCCTTCCTTCCTTCCTTCCTTCCTTCTTTCCTTCCTTCCTTCCTTCCTTCCTTCCTTCCTTCCTTCCTTCCTTCCTTCCTTCCTTCCTTCCTTCCTTCCTTCCTTCCTTTCTTCCTTCCTTCTCTGGAACACTTTTGGTAGGACTTTATCTTGGCAAGATGTATCATCTTAGAAGTACTTGGAGGATCATGTAGGGTATTGGGGCTTGACCACAAAAAAGACAAATATTCTACCCACTATTCTCTTTTTCCAGCCCCACACCTAACTTTCTTTTCCCCTCTCTTTAAATATTTTTTCTTAAACAGTAATCTTCCTACGTATATCATCTTTTAGCTAATCTATTTCTATTTTTTTGTCATCATTCATTTACTGATTCCCAATGGACACTTATTTGCTATCTTCATTACTATCAATTTGATCAGTTATTACATCTTCAGAAATACATTCAATAAGATCTCATATAAATTATCTTATGGTCATTCTTACTCAAATTTTCTCTTTGGAGTGAGGAGTTCCCGAGCAATGACCAAAGGGTCAGGTATCACTACTTGCTGCAAGTAACTTCTGTCTTGCAGCACCAGTGCGATTTCGGTGAATTCACTTCAGGGAGAGTGGGTTGCCCAGCCGGCATACTGAAAAATATGAAATATAAAATAAATGAAACCATACACAGTATGTGGGGATAACACATCTTCTGGCAAGAAAGTGACAAGTTTATTTTCCAAACAAGGGGCTTTATAGGGGTAAGCCAGTCACAGGTGAAGAATAATTATAATCACAAAGCAAAGTACAGCAATAAAAATGCCTAAACTAGGGACGTGCCTGTAAAAATTCTAAGTTACAAAGGAGAATGGTTACAACTCAAGGCAACTCTTTGCAAGCTTACTTCAAATGCAAAATCAGGATTAGAAGGAAGTAAGAAATATCTAAAAACTTTATCTTCCTGGGCTGGACTCTGTTGTTTTAGAGGTCAAGTAAAGGAAAGAGTCAATAGCCCAGCAGTCTGCTTTCTGGCTTTGCCCTTGATTACCATAAACTGTAGCTGCAAGGACATATTTGAAAAAGTAAAAAAACATTATCTTTCCTTTCCCGGAAAGGAAAAGGGGTTCTCTTAGTAATCTTTGATTGCTAGAATTTCTAACCCTAGTTATTTTATAGAGGTCACAATTTTGCCTGAAATTTACAAAGGAGAGATAGACAAACAATGATGGAAAATGTAATGACGGAAATTCCTCAACCATCCACGCAGGGGAAAAAGGTGTCCACAACAGACCTTTTGAGGAATCCCGTGGGGGTATTTTCAGTTCTCCCCACCAGGAAAATCTGGTGGGCAGAGCTCTTCTAAAAGTTTATGTATGCCATGGCAACTAGTGGTGATACAGGGCCAGAATATCAACAAAAAGGTCCAGGCAGGTTGCAGACCACCAGAACTATATCAAGTAATTTTATTGGTGCTAAGAACAAAACCAAGTATGCAAGAAAAGCTTTTTAGTATTTCTAAATTCAGATTAAAATTACTTCTTGATAAGTTTTTACATGTTTATGTCTATTTCTTGCCATTCTTTTTTGTTTGTTTGTTTTTGGGTCACACCCGGTGACGCTCAGGGGTTACTCCTGGCTATGCTCTCAGAAGTCGCTCCTGTTTTGGGGGACCATATGGGAAACCAGGGAATCAAACCGCAGTCCATCCTAGGCTAGCGCAGGCAAGGCAGGCACCTTACCTCCAGCGCCACTGCCCGGCCCTTTTCTTGCCATTCTTAAAGAAACAATGCTTCATGAAAAATGTAATCCGTTATTCTCCACAGTGTACGGACAATTGTAAATCAAATATCTTAATGATGATCATGGTTATTAGAATATTAAAATAATATTAATTATACATATTTATATTTGGTTATTTGCTAAAACTTGACATGAGAAATTGAATACAAGTGGGAAGTCCATTAAAAGTAATTTATCATTTCAAAATAAAATAAAATAAAAAGCAAATATCAACTCAAAATAAAAATCCCTACAGTGTTCTAGATTTTTCTTTATGTGATCACAAGTACTTTGTAATTATTGAATTGGTGTGAATAGCAATTTCTTTTTAAATTGTGAAGTTTTCAGATTTAAACTCTTTAAAGACAAAGGATTTAGGAATTACATTAAGATAAAGAAACAAAAGATAAAAGAAATCTAATTGATTTAAAGCAATTATACAAATGATTTTAAAGGAAAAAATAGCTAGAAGTTCTCAATTTGCCTATTAATGGAGTGTCTCAAACTACATAAATAATATACATTACAGATAAATGTAAATATAAAGATAAATGTAAATCAGCTAAATTAGCAACAGTGGAAGGTCATAGAAAAATACCTTAGTGGTGCACTTAGTTTCTAACTAAGTAGAGCCTATCTAATAGATGTGGTTCCAGGTGGGGTGTGAAGACATCTCTAAAGAAACTTTCAATTTATCTATACATAATTTTGGCTTTTATAACAGTTTTGTTAATGTTCTCTGTTTTGCCCTGAATCAGAGTTAATAAGACAAGTTTCTAATTTTCTCCTTTCTTTATTAGACAAGAAGAAATGACGAGAATACTCAGCAGATTTAAATAGTTGAGTACCTGTGACATTTCTATATTTTATTGCAAATTAATATATTAGCATTAGTCTTGTATGCTTATATAATGCAAATTCACTCCTGAGAGATGAGTTTTCTCTATGTGTACTGGCAAAATGAGTTTGGAAGCCAGAGTGCAAGATGCAGGATGCTGGCAATACTACCCAGTTAATAAAATTATCTTCTGAGAATTTGAGGAAATCATTTGAAGGTTTTAGTCTTGGGGATCCATAGATCATTGATATTTTGTTAAGTATATTATAGTATCTTTAAAGTCTTTTTTCTCTATAATGACTCTTCCATTAAAATAGAAAACTAGATTGTGTTTTTTAGGAATAAAACATATTCTAAATGATCTAAGTATTTAAGTGTATCTCTGTCAATCTTACAGTTATATTTAAATTTTTTTCATGTACTATTTATTAAATACATCTTATTTATTTTCTGATATAAAACAATCATGAAGCTTGCAGCCACAAAGTTTACTAGTTCAATTGTATAGGAAGTTGTTAAACTAACTGCACAAATAAAATTCTAATTGAAATTTTGGTGTTACATAAAGGTAATTATAGGGATATTACTAATATTTTAAGTTTTAAGAACTGCAATTTCAAAATGCTTTCATAAAAAGTATGGTGTGTTTGTAGAATTGAAACAAGATTAGATAGAATGCAAAAAAGTTTAGGGAAATAATTTTATATGATTTTTATAATTAAAGAGGGACAAATATTTAATCTGAAAAATTATCGTATTTTAAAAGTGAATATGCTTTTTATTTCTCTTCCTACTTTATATATTATTGAAAGACAAAACAAAGGGTCCCCCACTCTTATATGGACTATCAATGAATATAATACTTTACATGACCAAATAAATGTGATTGTAGAAATGATTAAACTAAACATCTTCAGATAAGTAGATTGTCTTATCAAGGTTAGATTATCTGTTTCCACAAAAGTCTTTATAAGAAAAAGGCAAGAAATCCTCATTACTAATAGTAGATAAACAGAAGAAAGAACAAATTAGAATAATGTTCTTTGAAATTATAAGAGAATACAGGATTGAGGTATGTAAAAAATAGTTTCTAGAAACACAATAAGAATGTATTTTATTCTTTGTTCTCTTTAAGAAATAATTCCTATGGTCGAAAGAGATAAACAGTAGGTAAGAGGCTTGCCTTGCATGCATTTGATCTGGTAATTCACGATAGTCCCAAAATTTTTCCAGCAATGAGCCTTAAGTACAGAACTATGAGGAAAAAATGGATATAATCCCAAACCAAAGTAACCACCATTGGATTTCTAGGTTACAAAACACTAAACCAATACATGTATATTATTTTGTGTTCTTTAATTTAGAGGCATTTAGTTTTAGCAGCAATAGAAAAAAGCAAAACAAATTTTAATGTAGTCTATATCCTAAAAAATAGGAATGTTTATGCCATTTATGACATAGTTAAACCCAAATGGAAATTTAACTACATATGAGATGGGGTCCTGTTTTAGACATCTCTAGTGTCAGCTATGTTTGTAATACATTATGTAAATAATGTGTCCATATTTCAACGGAATTAATTATTTTTAATCTTAAAGCCTGATCAAGCTAGCAATTTGCCTCAAAGCCAATGTGTAGTTCTTATTCAACTTTAGACTTTAGCAGCAGTTTTACAAGTGCTCTCTAGGCTCTGAAGCATATGAACAGTATATGTCTTAGAAAGCAGAATATAGTGCTCTCTTTCTTTTCTTTATTTTTCATATACTGTAAAATTTTTTCTAAGTATTCACATATCCAAAATATGAAACTCAGACTCTTAAATTTAAAGATAGTTTAAATCGGGGCCCGGGAGATAGGATGGAGGTAAGGCGTTTGCCTTTCATGCAAAAGGTCATTGGTTCGAATCCTGGTGCCCCATATGGTCCCCCGTGCCTGCCAGGAGCAATTTCTGAGCTTGGAGCCAGGAGTAACCCCTGAGCACTGCCGGGTGTGACCCAAAAACCAAAAAAAAAAAAAAAAACAAAAAAAACCCAAAAAACCAATAAAGATAGTTTAAATCTGTTCTCCCGCAGACTCCTTTATTAAGCACTCATCCATCCATCCATTCATCCATCCATCCATCCATCCATCCATCCATCCATCCATCCATCCATCCATCCATCCATCCATCCATTCATCCGTCCATCGGTTGATTTAGTTGGTTAGTTTTTTGTTTTCTTTTTGTCTTTTTATTTTTTTAAGGACCAATTCAATTCTGCTCACCACATACTCCTGATTCTGGAGTATATTGCTCAGGTATAACTTCTGGTGGGACTCAAGGAGTTATTTATGGTTACAGAAATTAAACTTGAGTTGTTCAGCACCAGGCAAGTGTTGTATCTGCTATGCTACCTCTCTGACCCCAGGAGTCCTGCTTGTTGAATCTCATCAATATTATAAATTCTTTGGCTTATATTTAACATTTCCAAGATATTTAAATATACTGACCTCTCTTAAATTCCTAAGAAACATTTGTTGTAGGTTTGAAATGATTATTAATTACTGTGGGACTAATGCAAAGACCTGTGCATGGAGTTCAAACTGGACAATGACTTTTGTTCTCCCATTCCCCCCTGCTGCATTTTCTCTCATTAGATCCCTCTTACAGAATATTTATCAAAATAGGCTTTTGGTGTTAGTTGAACCTGAGCTCATTTTGTAGGCAGGAAAATACACATAAAACCAGATAGCAAGTCTAAATGAATACTAACATTTCCATATGCAAATAAGATCAATAGAAGAGAGATTGTAGAAATATTTGGAAAACAGAATTATATAGAACTGAAATGATAATTCTCCCAAAGGTACTAACACTGTCTACTTCCATTTCACAGTGAGTGCTTCCTGTGCACTGCAACATCATAAGACAGAAACTTTAAATGTCACCATCACCTACTGTTTCTCTGACAAGTGTCTAAAATGAGCAGAGTTTTAGAGTTATAGGTACTCAACCAGATGAATGTGTCTGACACGGAATGGGTGCCAAATAAATATTATATGAGTCATGGAATAAAGAGTTGAGGCTCTGAAGCACAGTATGTTTGTGACACTCAGCCGTGTCAAAAGTTTTTAGCTGGCATCACTTTTGTGGAAATTCAGCAGGCTTAAAGAACTATCTTCCTACCTTGCTGTGCAAATATGTGGCACTTCCTTTCATTTTGAGAACAAAGTAAGGTATCTGTTCATTTTCCAAACACACAACCATTTCAGCAGAGAGAAACATAGACACATGCACAACAATATATTTGTTATTGGGATTATGATGTGTTTGGGTAACTATGTGTCCTGACAATGAAGAGCATTTCTATGCCTGTGAAAAAAGTATGACAACAGGCCAGGAGATTTCCTTCAGAACAGGCATAGCAAATTCCTAATAAGCTACTCTAACAGGAAACTGATTTAAGATGCATTCAACCAATCTTTATTAAAACCTTCTCAGGATATTTCACTGATAGTGATGAGAAGCTATGATGTATTTTGTAACTACTGCAAAAGGAGTTAAGCCATACTGTGAATGTCTATAGTCAAATCATTTTTATAATAACTAAAATGATTAATTTGTGTTTGCAAGTGCAAATCATCTCTTGAAACAAACTGATTTTAAAGAGTTTATCATGCATAAAATTTTTATATGCGTGAGACTTTTGAGGTTTTCCTGCCATAAGTAGCATGCAAATTTTTTTCTTATTTAGTGGCTTATAAAATTGCCTTTTTAAAGCAACTTGTGTAGGTTTCAGGTTTCATAGTTACCTAATATTTATTTAAGTCTTCGCAGTTGGCAGTTCTCAAAGGTTAAAACTGCACCAGGCAGATAGAACTGCAACACAATGCATTCCACTTTCGTACTTTTATAATGGGCAATAAACCTGATTTATTAAGCAAACTCTATTAATGTTACATCAGGGATAGAGTGATTACAGAGCCCTTTACATTGTAAGAATTTATAATGATCATTTTTTTTAAGAAAAGAGCCTCATCTTTATAAAAGAGTCACTAGACTCTGACATGAGGGGCTGTGTAAAACTGATAATGAGTTGAAAATAAAGAGTGTCAGCAAAACATTCTCCAAAAATGGTAGAAAATCTATTTGCATTCAAAACAATAACAAACAATTCATTTTTTTTGCCTTTTCAAAGATGACTGCTATATAAATCTGTAGAAAATATTCCTAGAACTAGTAAGCACCTAATAACAGCATAAAGGTTTTGAACTTGAGTTTTAAAATAAGGACATAAAATAAATGCAGTAATATTAAATGTGCTAAATTATGTTTTCTAATAATATGGGAGAAACATGAAGAAAATATTAAAATATTAAGTTTAGATAAAATTCAAGAATATGACTGGTAGCCTACTCGGAACATTTCTAGTAAAATAATAAAGAAAGTAAACGGGAGAAATAATACATTTGTATTTTGAAATTATTTAACATAAATATACCCGAGTGCTTATCTCACTTTTTGATCATTCAAAGAAGGTTTATAAAATGCATGCATATTCAAGTTTATAAGATATCATTCTTTTTAAATTTATTTTTGTATTTTTATTTTCAGGGAATATAACTGTTGATGTTCAGGGGCTATTCTTAACTCTATGCTCAGGTGCCCCTAGAAAAGGTTCTATGGGGATTTCAATTAAGATTGGAAAGATTTAAGTTAAGAGATCTAACCCCTACAATATTTCTTAATGCATATAAAAATAAAATTTTGGTGCCGGAAAGATAGCATGGAGGTAAGGCTTTTGCCTTGAATGCAGAAGGAGGGTGGTTTGAATCCCGGCATCCCATATGGTCCCCCGAGCCTGCCAGGAGTGATTTCTGAGCATAGAGCCAGCAGTAACCCCCAAATGCTGCTGGATGTGACCCATAAACCAAAATAAAATAAAATAAAATAAAATAAAATAAAAATTTTCTATATAACATGTTACACTTCGTGAGTTTTGACTAGTCCTGCTATTTCTTAGCACTAGGTTGTGTCTGGCTCCACAGACTAACCAAATATATTTAATCATATTCTAATAGTAATATTGGTTATTTCAGAGTTAGATGAGTAACTCAAAATTGATACCAAAAGTTATTCTATGAATGTTTTGATAATTGATCCCAGGATCATGAATCTTCTGTCACTGTTACATATAACAGTGAAATGTGTGTTCAAAATATTTTTCCCTTAGCTGAATTGTTTTGACCAATGGTTGTATTGTATCAGTTCTTAATATGAGGCTGCCAATTATACTCAATCTTAATTTTTTTTTGCAACCTTTTACTCTTCTATGACTCTCCATTCCTTTTTTACCGGTAAATATCCAGGGTCTCTGAGGAATATGTAGTCAATGAACTTAGTTCCATTTTGAGGTTTAATACCAGCTATCAGATCCTAGAGTAGAATTACATGTACCAATAAGAATAGGTATGAGAATAAATAGATTTTGTGTATATTTCCTAATTTTGTGATTGGTGAGTTACTAATAAACTCAACTAGTTTATGGCTTGGATTACATTGGTAACAATGATTTAAATATGTAATCATATTTATACTATGAACATATGATAAAGTAAACATATGAGTTATTATTTTAGGTGTTTCCATAGAATAATAAAAAGGGAAGAATTACGGTTTACTAGATAATCACCGAGCTTAAATGTACCATGTAATAAGAAAGAAAAATCAGGAATATTTTGTTTTGTTTTTGCTTTAGTGCCGTACCTATTCGTAAGATATTATTCCTGGGGATTGGGTCTTGGTTGGCAATGTGCTGTACTATTAGGACCCTGTGAAGAGTGATTTTATAAATTATGATAAACTGGAAATCTATGTAGTAGTGTACTGTTACCTTAAAAAATATATCCCTGAAATTTTTCTTGGTGTTAAAAATCACACTTACGGATTAGGTATAGAACTGTAGTAGACATGAATGTTTATCCTGTGTGTAATTCTGGATTAAATCCCAGCACTTCAAACACCCTACCTTTAACAACAACAAAAAAAAATGAAAGAGATGGCCAGTTGGAGGAGATAAAAGAAGTTCTTCAGGTCTAAAAAATCAATAGCTTTACTTTTTAAATAATTCTATTGAGGTAATGGGATTTCTAATATAACTAATCACAGTTTTATTGCATACATCATTCAAGCATCAAACTAATCATCCTCTTCTTTCTAATAGTGTGCAAGTATGCCTCCCAAGTACCTAATTAATGCTTAATCCTATAGCAATGAGATGGGTTATTTATTGTTCTATTTTGTACTTTTTTATTCACATAAGGGAGTAAGTATTTTCATTTTATTTTATTTTTTTTGTTCTTGGTGGTGGTGTTGGCAAAAACAAAGTTACAATAGAGCTAATGTCGTGAAATTCCACAGAACTAAATTAACAAGTTGGTAGGGTGCATATATATTTTAGATTCATAATTTAAAGGCTAGCATTTTGAATAATTATGTGTTAATATATCTTCAAATTTACATGAAATAACCTTATAATAACTGAGGTGGACTGAGGATTTTTTGGTGATGGGAGTTCCCCTGATTTTATGTTTATTTGTACCTAAAATATGATTGCCAACGTTATGTAACCCAACATGTTTAAAAATAAAAATTATATTAAAAAATTTACAATCAATAAAATTATAATTAAGGAATATGAAAAGTAAAATTTTAATGGGACCTATAATGTATAAAAGTGTATTTTATACAAAGAAAGTATATTGGCTTTATGAAATAAAATTTTACATTATGAGTACTGCTAAATTACCTGTGTTAATAATTAGGAGTTTGTAATATGAATCTCTATAAATATTAAAAAATGAAAAACATCTGATCAGTCAGATAAAAGAAAATTCAATATAAATGTCATGACAATTTACCAATAAAATATATCAAATATAAGATCAAACAAAAATTACAGATGGTTTTCATTCTAGTAGACTACTATGAGTACATGCACACTCTAATGTTATGTACTACAAAGTTTTGTCTTTTAAAGAACTCATAACCTTTAAAAAACTTTTTTATTTGTTTTGGGGCCATACCCAGTGATTCTCCTGGCTATGCATTCAGAAATCCTGGCTTGGGGGATCATATGGGATGCCAGGTGTCGAACTACGGTTTATCCTAGGCTACTGCTTTTGCCACCCCTTGAAAGAACATTAAAAAGAAAAAAAAATTAAAAATAAAAATATAATTCAAAAATTAAGGAATAAAGTAGTAACAATAGCCAATATTCTTGTTTCTTAAAAATCTAAGAAATTGGGGCCAAAGTGATAGTACAGCCGTGGGTAGTTTACCTTGCAAATAGCCAACTCCAGAGGGACCTCAGTTTGATTTCTGGCATATCATATGGTCCCCAAAGCCTGCCAGCAGTAATTTCTGAGCAGAGAGTCAAGAGAAGCTTCTGTGCACCATTGTATGTGATCCAACTGCCCCTCATAAAAAGTTAAAGAAATAAATTACACAAAGCATAAAAAATAAATCAGGGGTACTCAATGTGATCCTTGCATCAAATGATCATTTTTATTTACTTCAAGTAGTTTTACAAGATTTTATTAATGTAATTAGGGCAGCAAACATTATATAAATTTATCTAACAATCATTCTAAAAATTTAGCTATTAATATCTTTTATATGCTTAACTGTTATATGTGTAGATAGATTAAAATTAAAACGTTAAAATTAACATTAAAACATTAAAATTAAAACATTAAAATTTGGAATAGCTCTGGTATATTTAAATATTTTATTTAATTTCATACACATCTGTATTGAACATGTATATTAAATATATATGTGTTTAAAAGAGGACCAGTATGTATAAATTACTAGCTATACACAAATACTATATAATATTTTAAATAGATTGTTTAACCATGTAACATTTACCTGAGAAGCTTCTGTTTTGCAGATCACATATCCAAAGATAAACAGTTATTGCTTATAAAGTAAGAATTATGTTGTTGGGCATCTTCATAACTTTTCTACTTTCTAATTAATTGAATCATCAAGTCATCTTAATGAAATGAATACAGCTATTTCACAATAAGAAAATAATCATGCCCCAAAGTTTGAATACATTTTCTCAAGCCATTTTCAAATGACTACATAAGTTTTGAAATAAAAATTCAGTCACTGTTTTCAACTAGGATATTATGAGCAGAACTGTGTTACTCTAAAATTTACATTTTCATGAATATTCACTGCATGCTAATCTCAGGTACTTCAGAATAACAGTGTATTTGGAGATAAAGCTGTCAGAGATAACTATGAAACTTTCTATTGCTAAATAATCAGTTAGCTCTAATAGTTCTTATTTTCCCTGTAATTCAGTTCACCTCTATATTCTGAGAATTTATAAAGGAAATTTTTAAGAAGTCACTCATATATTTGGCTTTAAATCTGAAAAGTGCAAAAATTATAAGTATTTCTTTTTTTAAATAATTTTGTAATTCTAAATTTATTAACAATTTTAATTACAAATTCTTGGTATTTAATATTCTCCCAAACATAAGCTGATATATTAAAGGAAATTCAAAATAAGCCAAATATCATCCCAGTAAAATGTCATAAAGGGCATAATTTCTAAAGTCATAGAAAATGCAAAATAAAATTAAAATTAGTATAAGTTGGACAAAAAATATTAGGCTTCTTGTTAATTGTAAGAGTACAAGAACTAACTGCAAAAAATAAAATATATCTGAATTTTGATTTCAAACATCAGATTTTGAGAGATTTTGGGAGGGTTTGAGTTCAGAACTGAAATGGTATTGCTAAGGCAGAAAGAAGACAGCTTACCAAAGATTTTTATCTAGCAGTGTCAGCTTGGCTCATTTTTTTTACTGGAATTTTAATGCTTATTTGTTAGTAAAGAGTCTAGTGTTCAGATGACAGCAATAATTTTAATTATGTTTGGCCTGCAGCACGTAGCTGCACAGTGAGTGGGAGTAAGCACTTCTTAAATTTCCCAATGCGGATTTTCTTAAAACTATATTACATAAAGCACATGTGAAGATGCGAAGTTTCAGAGAATACTCAACATAAATACTAAAATCAAAATACTTGTCAAGTTTTGAGATATTAAGCTCAAAACATAAATAGAAAAAAAGAAAAAAATCACAGTACTTATATGTGGGAGGGGAAAGTTAATAATATGAAAAGTAGAATGCATGTTTTCTTGACCTAATATATAGAACTATAGGAACAAATTGTGTTAGATTAAAATAATGGCATTTATTGTTATGCTCATACTTTTGATTATATATAATATATTATTTATATTTGGTTTTTGGACTATACCCTGTGAAGCTCAGAGGTTACTCCTGGCTATGCGCTCAGAAATCACTCCTGGCTTGGGGGACCATATAGGACCCCA
>PVKC010023139.1:0-17397 GCA_004027635.1 Crocidura indochinensis
TTCCTTGGCCTAAGAGATACAGGATTTCTTCACCCTTGAAGCATACTGTCATGGGAACAACTACAGGTTTCAAACATGCTCATTGTCAAACCCTAAGGTCTTTTTATGGTGCCAGGAAACATTCTGCCTAGTTCTGGTTGTCAAAATCAATCCTCTAATTAGAAATCTTGTTATTTGCACAGATCCTAGGATGAAGTCTAGATAGAGTCTTTCTTTATAGTTCCAGAAGTTCTGTTCAGTTACAGTCAGACCTCTGGAATTAGAGAGTTTGGTTTTTGCACAAATCCTAGGCCAAACCCTAGGATAGGGTCTTTCTTTTTGGTCCCACGAAAAGTTCTGCTCAGTTGCGATCATCAAAGTCAGTCTTCTGAAATTAGTGATCTTGGTTTTTGCATAGATCAAATGATGGAGTGTCTTCTGATTTCATCTTACAGTTAAGTTATGATGTTTTGGAATTTTTTTAAATGAAAAATCCCCTCTTTTCATTCCTATTTCTTCTAAAAACTTGATAGTTCTGAAATTTATGCTTTCTTTTTTCTCTCATATCTCACAGTTTCTAACATGTCTTGAATCTATTTGTAAACCCAGAGTCTGCATACAGATTCTATGTGCATGTTTCATCTTTTACAAGGAAATGAGTTGCAGGTAGAAAAAATACATGCAAAAAGTTGGGTTTTATATATTTCTAAATATCTGACTGTAGTGACATTAAGATTGTTAAGCTAAAAGGGCATCGGGTTAAAATGAAAGTAACTGAAGGGACAAAAATAATACTATTAACCTTATTCAGGGCAAACACTCCTTGTGACTTCAGCATGACCAAGCCTCTTCAATGATCCCTGTTCATCTATGAAATGCAGGGGTTGTACTATTTCACCCTGTAGGATGTCTCTTCTCTCTAAACCCACATAAATCTGGGATAATTAGGTAGAGATGGGTTGTGTGAAGAATTCTTTTCCTAGAGAGAATATAAATCAGAATCTATAGCTTTTCAGGTCCTCCCCTGAAAGGGACTGACTGCCTCAGTGTATTTGTTTAATGGTTATTGTTCAGTCATGCATAGATTAAACATCTCAGAGATCATATTAAATCTCTTTAATAAAGACGCAGGCACCAGAGTGATATAGTACAGCAGATAGAGCGCTTGCCTTGCATGCTATTGATCCAGATTCAATCCCTAATACCTCATATGTTTTCTGACCATTACTTCAAGAGTAATCCCAGAGCCAGAAGTAATCTCTAAGCACAGCTGGGTATGCCCCCCAAATACCAAAAATAAGGACTCAACCCATCCTTCTCTCTATGGCCCTCTGTTCATGGACAAAAATGGGAGATCAAATGTCTCCAGAGACTTGAATGTGATAAAGTGCCCCTCCCACCCAATAAATGATAGCAGGTTTCTAGAGGTTTTCTGCCTTGGACACACTAGGAATGTGCTGCATTAGTAAGACTCCAGAGAAACATATTCCAGGGGAGTTAATATAGATCTTTCTGTGCTATATACACCTAAATGTATACATGAATACTGTACATGCTTTATTAGAAAGAATTAGATCACATGACCACAGAGGCACTGTCTGCCATCAGCAAGTTGGATCAAAGAAAGCCTGAAGACCTGATAAGGTAGGGAATTCTATACGCATCCCTCTAATGACTCCAAGAGGTAGAGACCTTGCAAACGCAAGGGGTTCTATTTTACAAGCATATGCAAGGACTCTCAACGTGGCCTAACATAAGCCAGAGTATGAGAACCTCGAACCAGATTTAACAAGCCTTTATATAGCTTACAGTAGGGTGGTCCATTTCATGGAGTACTGACACTTGGCATTTGCTCAGTTACATTTTCACAAGGTTTAGATAAGCACAAGTCATAAGGTTTGCAACAATTAAAATGTCAAGGGCAAGTTCTTGGGATTTAGGAAGGGGTGGGGTCCTCCTGAAGTTCAACAGTTAAAATGTATCTTTTGGTCAAGGGCGAGTCCTCAGGAAGCTGCAGAGGAAAATTATTTTATTTCCTTTACCTTTCAGACTTAGGGAGCTGAAGGAGAAACTCCTTAACAAAGGGTAGGAGAAGATAATGAATGGCTCAGCTCCATCAAGAAGCAGAAGGGGCTGAATCAATCCTTCCTCTACTATTTGTTTTCTTCAGACCCTGGGGATTGCTGATGTCTACCCAGCTTTTGGGGGAGGTCATCTACTTTACTGGCACTTTCTTTGGACAGTCAGATGCTACTTTCAGTTGAAAATAGCCTCACAACATCCCTAGAAACCAGTTAACCAAATGTCTGTTCACTCCAGAAAGAGCCAATCCACCCAAACCCGAAATAAAACTTTAATTTCCAGACCTGGAAAGAAAAAATATCCTGTGGTTATTTTACTCCTGGCTATGAGCTCAGAAATCGAGCCTGGCTTGGGAACCATATGGGATGCCGGGGGATCGAACCTAGATCCGTCCTAGGCTAGCGCAGGCAAGGCAGGCACCTTACCTCTAGCGCCACCACGCAGGCCCCTATGGTCACTTACTTTAGGGCATCCCTAAAAAAATAATAAAATCACACTTTAGTAAAACAAGGAGGAAGAATAGGCTCCTGGAGCCTGTGAGACCCCCAGCTAAATCCTTTCCAGTCTTTTCCACTTGGCTTTCAGAACTATAAAGATTAATGAGCTATGCATGACCAAATGTTCTCCAGGGTTGATTTCTGACATACTGTATGTTCACACTGTGGTGTCATGGTTCCAAATATGAGGACAAGGTTATCACATTCATTCACCCTTAGAAGGGGAGAAAATGTTATTCCGGCATGTATGGGCACCTATTAGCTCTGAGGGCAAAGAAGGTTCTACAAATTCTGGGTTAACTAGAGCAGATTTGCTCAGTGTGTTATCAGATCTGTGATTTACAGTAAAATTTTACCAACCAGATACATATATTTTACTCAAAATTTGTTTAGATTAAGAAAAAGTCTAAAAAAAAAAAAAAAAAGACAAACGGGGCCCGGGAGATAGCATGGAGGTAAGGCGTTTGCCTTTCGTGCAAAAGGTCATCAGTTCGAATCCCGGTGCCCCATATGGTCCCCCGTGCCTGCCAGGAGCAATTTCTGAGCATGGAGCCAGGAGTAACCCCTGAGGACTGTCGGGTGTGACCCAAAAACCACACACACACACACACACACACACACACACACACACAAAAGTCTATGTAGCTTTGTTTCCCAGAGCTGAGTCCATGCAGGTTGTTGATAGTCAATTCAGTCCATGTGGTGGTGTCTGTCGCTCTCTCTTAGGGCTGGCCTAAGCTGCGCAGAAGAGGGACAGGATGGACATTCATTCCAGGTCGTCTGTCGGGTGCCGAGTGGGTAGTGTTGCTTCCCCTTTCCTTCCCTGGCGCTGCTGTGCTTTTTCCCATGTCGGGCTGGGCTTTACTCATGTACACACACCCCGTGCCGGGGCATGGGTGGTTGTTTCCCTCCAAGGATGGCTCGAGCAGGCCTGCTTGTCGATGATGAGAGTGTCGGACTTGGGCACGTGCCAGCGTGCAGCCAGCATAGTCCCATCCCATGGCATGTGGCACATGAACCAGCAACAGTGGTGGGTGCTGTTGTGCCTGCGGAGTACCCTCAGGGCAACCAAGTCCTCTTAAAGAAGGCCTCCCAAGCCCGTCATCGCTTTTCCCCTTCTCTTCGTTGGGGGGACTGCAGTTCCCCCCCTCCCCCCGGCTCGGCTCACACGGACCTGGCCTCGGACCCTCATGCATCTTGTTGGGATCCCTACAGCAGACCCCCCTGTGGGGAAGCCTGATGGGTACCATTCGCCTAGTTTTTACGGGGTGGAGTACCCTCGATGGAGGAAGGCCTTCTCAAGCGATCCAAGAATGGATCCAAGTTTAAATGGTTTGTCATTGGGGTGTCCCAGAGTTCCCCACTTGGGTGCACCACCCTTTTCCCCACCTCTGTGTGCCTGCCACAGGTAGCCGGCGGGGGTGTGCCGCCACTCCAGAGATGTCAGTGAAGTTGGTCAAAGGTTATGGGGTCACCTGAGGTGTCACAGCATGATATAAGATCTCACCATTCCATGCATGTCCAGTAGACACAAACTGGATGCTCTGGTCAGGTCCACAGCCCCTGAAGGGCTGTAAACTGTTTTTCCCTTTTCCAAGATCTCAGAATGAGATCCACAACCCAGTCTGTACCCTTGTCATCATGAATCCTTCAATTAGGACATTTACTATTCTACCTGAGGCCTGAACTGGTTTCTCAAGCCCTTACACTTGTGTGGCAGAATATGTATTGAATTGGAATTTTTCTTTGACTTCCATCTTGGTGCCATTTCTACTTTACATAGCATTTTCCTAGTATCTAGTAAAGGGTACAACATTTGGGGTCCAGAGATATAATGCAATGGGGAAGGCACTTGCCTTGCATGTTGTTCCCCCTGGTACAGTGCCTACCACCACATAGGGTCCCCAACACTGCTAGGAGTTAACCCTGAGCACAGAGACAAAAGAAAGCTGTCAGCCCTGAATGTGTGGCCCAAAACCAAAAAAAAAAATTTTTATACACAACAAAAAGTTTAATGGGTAGGAGAGCATGTATGACTTCCAGCATTGTATGGTTCCTCAGCACTCCCAGGAGTTACTCATGAATTCTGATCTGGGGTATCTCCCAGAAGCCACCAGGTAGAATCCAATAACCCCATAAGGTTTTAATCCTGGTCTCCTGAGATCCTGTAAATCAGAAACAAATTCACATTCATCTGCATTTCTAAGAAACACCTAGTCAAGTGCAAAGAGTGGCCCAAACAAAAAGCATAGGCTATGGCTCTGCTGAATTGTCCTTGGGAACTCACTGTTTTTTAAAATAATCAGTTTCAGGTGTGAATTTCTGGTGACTTAGACTTTGGGGGACAAAGGGCAGTCCCTCAGGGTCAATTTAGTGCTACCAAATGTGAGGAATAAACCTGTATCTTGCTGTGTCTGATAATGGTTGAAATAAAGACATGGAAGCTGAGTTTGCTGGGGGTAGAGGGAAGTATGCAATAGTGAAGGGATGGTGCCCAGTTCCAGGTGCCTGTTCTTCAGCAATATAGCCCCCACCTTCTGCCCAGAATGCTTTCTCTTCTTCCTCTTCCCAGCCCTGACTCTTGAGACAACTGAACTTGAATGAAACTAAAGCTGATTAGAGAGATGGAGCTAGCTTGTTCTCTCTACAGAAATGTTTGTTCAACGCAGTGAGAGAAATCCTCTTCCTCCTAGGGCTCTCCAGTAGCACATCAAACCACATTGGATACCAAACCTGCTTCAAGACATCTCTGGCCTTGAATGGCATTAATAGGCTGTACTAGAAAAAGATTGGGAATAAGAGATAGATGCCATGGACTGTGGTTCTGACCCTTCCATTTACTGTTTGCTGGGCTATCACACAGCCACTGATTCTCTATCAACCCACGGAGTGGAGAATGTGGCACCAGAGAGGAGGATGAAAGTGAAAGTGCGGGACCCGGGAGATAGCATGGAGGTAAGGCGTTTGCCTTTCATGCAAAAGGTCATCGGTTCGAATCCCGGTGCCCCATATGGTCCCCCGTGCCTGCCAGGAGCAATTTCTGAGCATGGAGCCAGGAGTAACCCCTGAGCACTGCCGGGTGTGATTCAAAAAAAAGAAAAAAGAAAAATTAGACCTACACAAAAGATCATTGAGGAATTTTGCCTATGTATTTGGCAAGTTAGGTAGACACATAAATAGTTGTAATTTACCATGAGAGCTTTGCTGGCCCATTTCAGACCTCGAGAAATTCCAGAATCAGGGAGAAATGACAGGTGCCCATATGACCCAGATGTCTCAGCACTTTTCCATCTTTGTGCCTCCTTATGGCACAGGACCTCTGTCCAATCCCCTGCTCCTCTTTTCACCTGTTTTGTTTGTTTTTGCTTTTTGGGCCACTCCCAGCAGCACTCAGGTTACTCCTGGCTCTGCACTCAGAAATTGCTCCTGGCTTGGGGGACCATATGGGATGACAGGGGACTGAACCCACATCAGTCCTGGGTCAGCCCTGTGCAAGGCAAATGCCCTACTACTGTGTTACTACTCCAGCCCCACTTTCACCTGTTTAAAGGCAAACAGGAACCATTAATCGCTACTTCTGGCAATGAATAAACTGCCTGGAACCAGTTTTTATGGACAATAATCTACTTTAATGGTGGTAATAAAGAACCTGGAGGCAAAGCATAGCATAGGGATAAGGTGCTTGGCTTGTTTATGGCTGACCTGGGTTCAAGCCCTGTGACTGTATATGCACTACCCGAATTGATCCCTGAGTGTAGCATCAGGAGTAAGCTCTCAGCACCACTAGGTGTACCTTTCACCTAAAGAAAAAAGACGGGAATAGGACTTGGAGAACTATAAAGTATTGGACAATGAGACTGACTTTCCTTGAAAAAACTGGTTTTCCAAATCTCTCCTTAGGACTTTATTAGATTTTTTTGAACCAAGGAGACAAGCAAGCACGTACTTTCTTCAGCACATGGGGTCTCTCTGGAGTTGAGTCGCAGTTCAACAGTCTGATCCCTATTACCTTGCTACAGCTCATGCCCTGGCTCTTGAGAAGGCTGGTGATTGTGGTCCTTCATTGACATTGTGGTGCCCATTTCCAGGGACCCGTTCCTCAGCAATATAGCCCCCACCTTCTGCCCAGAATACTTTCTCCTCTTCCCAGAGAGCATTCTCTTCCTCCCACAGGGACTTTTTATCTTCCCAAAGGGCCTTCTCCTCCTCAAGAAGGGCTCTTTCCTCCACCCACAGGGCCTTCTCTTCCTCCCAAAGGATTTTGTCCTCTTGAAGAAGGTTATGGTCTCTTTCCCACAATGCATTATCCTCTTTCCAGAAGGCTTTATCCTCCTTCCAAAAGACGTGGTACTTTTTCCAAAATTTTTTCTCTTCTTCTCGGAAAGATTTTTCCATTTCCCAGAAGGTTTTTTCCTCTTTCCAGAAGATTTTCTCCTCTTCCCAAAAAGGTCTCTCTTCTTCCCAAAAACCCAGGATCTGGCCCCGGAAAGCATAAATTTTGTCTCGGAAATTCCACATTTCCTCCCTGAAATCTTGTATTTTCTCACGAAATATTTTCATCTCTTCTCGAAAAGCTTTTTCCTGTTTTAGCTTGTGGATTAGTTTCTTCTGGCGAATACTGGATGAGGAGATCAGCAGTGGCCAGAAGCAAGAGAGACCCATCCATTTGCTCAACTTAAATGAAAACACCTTCTTAGTCAAACAAAACTGTGGATTAACCATGATGGAATGCAGGGCTGTTGGCCAATCTCAGGTAAGATTGTCAAACCCTGCAGAGAGAACATGAATTTTCATGAGCTACATGCCAGACAATTCATGTACACATGATGTATACCAAATCATTAGATTTAAGAAATGTTAGCTACTATCTCCTAGTTCCATTTGATGGTACTTTGGTAGAGAATAGTTTATCATGGCTTTGGGGAAAACAACTGGGCAATAAAATCAAGTTAAAGGCTTCTAAAGTCATGGAATCTTAGTCAATGAGTATGCGTAGAGTTCTACAAATTCTGAGTATAAAATGACCCCTAAAGAGTTGTGTCACAAACAATATTTTTTAGCAATTAGGTAATCAAGTATTATGGCTCCCAAATGCTTTACTTTTGTTAAACCAAGCAGAATACATTTAAGATTTTTGCTTTCTCATTTGAGAATTGTTTCCGAATTACTATAGACTTCTGGGTGCTGACAGCAGAGGGTCATGTTGGTGATAGTCTTGTAACAAGTCACATGGGAAAGAGAGACCTAAAGGGACAATTTTAATAGAAGGATTTATTTTTGGAATGAATATTCAAATTAAAAAGGTGAAAAATGTGTGGTTTTGTCTGTGGGATCCAATGTAGAGGAAACATTTGTGCCCTTTCTTCTGAAGGATTTCCTAAACATTCCTCCAACACTAAAGGTACTATCTCTACATTATAGCTTGATTTCTCTGTTAGCAATGTTCCTACCAACTAGAAGTTCTTCCAACTCCTTGGAGCTGTTGACTAAATACCCATTTCCTTTCTACCATAGATATTTGCTCTCACCCCACCCTATACTTCACATTGTTCCGTTTCTCATCAACAATTAACTCTGGTTTTGACTATAGTCTCACCTGTTCTA
The DNA here is from genome assembly GCA_004027635.1 of Crocidura indochinensis. Classification (NCBI taxonomy): domain Eukaryota; kingdom Metazoa; phylum Chordata; class Mammalia; order Eulipotyphla; family Soricidae; genus Crocidura; species Crocidura indochinensis. Next base: position 8,163 of record PVKC010023139.1, read on the forward strand.
TAGTTGGACTAATAATTGTTGCTACTAGTTTTTAGGGCTATCTTTCAGATAAAAACCAAGTGTCTGTGTTCTGATGAAGAATAGAACCAAGAGCTTAGTGAAGTCAGTTGGGGCAATTGATTCAGTTCACTGATGTAGAATAGAACCAAGAGCTTAGAGAAGTCAGTTGGGGCAATTGATTCAGTTCACTGATGTAGAATAGAACCAAGAGCTTAGAGAAGTCAGTTGAGGAAGTTGATTCAGTTCAGTTGATTCAGTTGATTTACTTGAAAATGGGGGGGGGGGGAGAACCATACAAACATAGCTGCAAGTTTTTACACCTCAGGAGCACTAAGGTTCACAATTTTACTCTTAATATAAAGCTCCACTCAGGGAATAGTAGGAGAAGCCCACATAAGCCTCACTGACAAGAAATATGATTGTGAGTCATGTATCTTCAGGTCCTTTCCCTAACTCTCAGAGAACAAGTAAAATCTTAGGGGATTTTACTTGCAGAGAAAATGAGGTCCAATGGTAAAAAACATCTAAGATTCCAGATCACCACCATAGCATCTGCATACAATTTTAATGTCATCTCTTGGCATCCCCACAATTGAATGGCATTCTTATTTCAGAGGTATTCCCTTGCCCTTTGTACTCTGCATCTATGCTTGTCTAGCTTTCTATATACAAAAATACTTAAAAATCAGGGGTCGGAGAGATAGCCCAGTAGTAGGACCTTTGTCTTATATGCAGCCAATCCAGGACAAACAGTGGTTCGAATCCTAGTATCCTATATGGGGCCACGAGCCAGGAGCGATTTCTGAGTGCAGAGCCAGTAGTAACCCCTGAGCGTCACTGGGTGTGACCAAAAAAACAAAAAATGAAAAACAACAACAAAACCCTTAAAAATTAGCTTAAAAACAACCACAGAGACAAGGGACATGGCTCTTGGAACCAGGACTGGAGCATGTGCTCTGTGAAGGAAATGTGGGCTCCAATCCCAGTGCTGAATGATTCCCAGTACCGCTGTAGATGGCCCCCATGCACACTACCAGAAGCTTCCCCTTAGCATTAAGGTATGAATTCCCCCTACCCCCACACAAAAAGCTAAAATATAAACAATTAACCAATAACATAGATCAAAAGACTGGAGAACATACAAGAAGTATATGTGAAACCTTGAGATCAATCCCCAGTACCATAAGAAAACTTCTACCTCATCACTAGGCATCCCACAGCCCCTTCCCCAATAAAAACACACAATCATGGGGCAGGAACAGTAGCGAGAGCGCAGCAGCAGGGCTTTTGCCTTGCACGTGGCTGACCCAGAACTGATCACGGTTTCACCCCCAGCGTCCCATATGATCCCCTAACCAGGAGCGATTTCTGAGCGTATAGCCAGGAGTAACCCCAGAGCGTCACCAGGTATGACCCAAAATCCAAAAAACAAACAAACAAAAAGACAAAAAAAAAAAAGCCCAACAAATAACCACACAAAGATAGAGAACTCTATTTTGTATTTGAATAATTTTCGTAAAAGTCACATAATCACTATCACCATTTCTACATTGCTTGTCACCTCATCAATATCATCTACAATCTTTTGCACCCTTGTTAAGATTCCCCAGTGACCTGTTAGCTGTTTAGTCTTTTATGTGCTTAGCAGCATTTGACACATCCTTTTTGGTTCTCCTGCCCTCTTGTACAACCCTCAGATTTCCTGTTCTTTTCCTCCCTAACAATTCTTCCTCAGTTTCACATGGACTTCTCCGATTGGAGTGAACTTTTTTTTTTTAAATCACCTCCTTTAATATACAAATTTTAGAGGTAATTTGCCTTTTTTTTTTTTTTTTGTGGTTTTTGGGTCACACCCGGCAGCGCTCAGGGGTTACTCCTGGCTCCATGCTCAGAAATTGCTCCTGGCAGTCACAGGGGACCATATGGGGCACCGGGATTCGAACCGATGACCTTTTGCATGAAAGGCAAATGCGTTACCTCCATGCTATCTCCCGGGCCCCTGGAGTGAACTTTATCCATAGAACATAGGGCCCTACCTCATAGGGCCCTCAATAAGGCTAAATTTAGTGTGCTGATGTTAGCATAGTGGCTTACATATAGGAAATGCCAAAAAAAAAAAAAAAAAAGGAAATTTAGAGTAATTCTAGTTAGTGTTTTGTGTCATTGTTAATCCCCTGTTTTGTGGCAAGTCAGGATAATTATAATCTTCCTTAACAAACCTTTTCAGCAATATCTATCAGCCATTTCTTCTGGTGCCTTTATCCAACCATATGTAATTCTTCAAATTATCCACACCATGCTCTTCCGTTCTAATTTCATATTGCTCACTCAGATGAGAATTTGCCTTCTCTAGATTTACTTCTAACATATTCTAACAACTGACCCAGGGTGCATGTTCCTTCAGTCTCATAAGAAACCTTTAGTCTTTTATCTCTGTGTCCCACATCTAAATGTCTGCTGATATACATACGTGAAGTTAGGTAACTGTTAATTGAATCAATGGCAGTCTTCTGGGATTAGAATGTTCCTGCCCCAAAAAATCTCTTCAAGTTTTCTTAATACAATCTTAAGTTTTTGTTTTTTTTTTTAGTGAAAGAGAAATACAGTCACAAGTACTGGTACCTGTTTGTACATGAAGTACTATACAAAATGGCAAATATAAAAAAGTTGATATAAAAATGGAATTAAAAAATACTTCATCCTTAGTATTATGCTTGGTAACAAAGCACTCATTTTTAAATTTTAGAGCCCACACTATCCCATCTAAATCCAGGAGGTACTCACTGCTTAGATGTTTCCCACTGGGCGAGTCCTGAGACCCTGAGATGACAGTTTGGCATTGTGGTGTCAGATCTCCAAAGATGCTTTTTTGAGACTCCCTTAGTTGAATGGTCCTTTTGTTTCCTCTCAGTTCTAACTGACAAGGTGCTGAGGGCCAGGGTGGAGCCTATCCTTTATAGAAAGGGTAGATAGAGCACCTGAAGGACTTGAAAGACTCTTCCATCTTCCATCTTTGACTTCACCAAGAATGGAATGACACTATTGATGACTCACAATTACTTCATATTCTACCTGAGAATTGAGTGTGGGAACAGGATTCTGGGAAATGGTAAACCAGTGGAGGATTTATGTGGGGAATTTGTAAAACTTTTTGGATGTACAATTGATGTACAATTTTTCTTTCAAGTTTAATATTTTTGGATGCCATTATTTCTTCAAATGTTCATTTTGTTTGTTTGTTTGTTTGTTTTTTGAGAGGCCACACCTGGTAGTGCTCAGGGGTTACTCATGGCTCTGTGCTCATAAATTGCTCCTGGCAGACTCGGGGGACCATATGCCAGCGTTTTTCAACCACTGTGCCGCGGCACACTAGTGTGCTGTGAGATATTGTCTGGTGTGCCATGGGAAAAAATTTCAATTTCATCTTTGACATGCAGCTTCGGCTCACAAATAGACCAATCATCAGATTCTAAAGGCAGAGAGAGATTGGGAGTTGTTGACAAAGAGCTACGTGTGTTTTTCTTTGATTTCTGCCAGAATATCAGCTTTGTGTTCAGCCAAACAGGCCCAGGTTTTGCACTGAGTAAGTGAAAAGAAATATGAACAATTATAAAATACTTTATTATCTTATAATAAAGTAATTATAAAATAATTTCTTTGTGTTTATTTGATTCCTTTACATATAGTTAATATAGGCATAGAGTTAATTTTTTTAACATTTTCTAATGATGGTGTGCCTCGTGATTTTTTTTCATGAAAAAAGTGTGCCTTTGCACAAAAAGGTTGAAAAACACTGCCATATGGGATGTTGGGGATTGAACCTGGGTCCATTCTAGGTCGGCCATGTGCAGGCAAAAGCCCTACTGCTATGCTATCACTTCGGCTCCAATTTCTTCAGATATTCTTCCCAATTCATTCTGCTTCCTTCTGAGATATATTAGGAACTTCAATATTCACTTTTCTTCATTTTTTTCTTTTTGCTGATTAACCTCAGTAGACCATCTTTCAAATTCTGACAAGGTCCACCCTTTCCTGACAAGGTCTGGCCTTCCAAAATTTAATCCTTGGCACCTCATATGATCCCTCAAGTCTCTCCAAAAGTGATCTTTGAGTTCAGAGCTAAGTGGAAGCACTGAACAGCTTCAGATATGACCCCGAATCTATCTTCCACATAGCATTGCAATGTGGAACTGGGGTGATCAACCTATATCTCCAAGCACCACTGTGGACAAAAAGATCAAGAAGCTATTATAGACATAGTAAAATTAAGACATTAAAACTACTTATAGTGAGCATTATAGTAGGATTCTTTGGTTTCCAAATGCATTCTATACTTATTTCTGTTGATAAAAGCCTTAGAACACTATTCTAGACATCTATAAAGAGCAATTAATTGGACATCTGCTAACATCTGAATCTGTTCTGGGAAAGTTTAATCCATTGACGTTTAAGGACATTATTGACAGGGCTTTGTGCCATTATATTGTGTAGAGTTGTTGTGACAATTGAGGACTTGGTTTATGTAATTGCTCTTTGAATAGCTCATTTAGGGTTGGTTTGGTTAGCATAAATATTGTGGGTTCTTTTAGTCCGAGAATGTTTTTAACCTTCCCCCTCATGTAAATGAGAGTTTCATTGCGTAGTGGACTCTAGGTTGGAAGTTTCTTTCATTCAGTAGTTTTTATATGTTATTCCACTCTTTTCTTGCCTGGATTGTTTCAAATGGAAGATCTTGTTTGATTCTTATGTTGTTTTCAAAGACTTGAGGGTTTTTTTTTTTTCCTTCTTGACTCTTTTAAAAATTTGATCTCTCTTTGTTTTTTGCCATTTGGATTAATAAATGTCTTGGTGGTGTTCTTTTGTTTGGCACTCTTTTTTGCCTCTTGGATTTGTAGAGAAACATCTTTCCCAAGGGTGGGGAAGTTCTCTGTTATTGTCTTCCTCACTACTTGTTCTTCCCCTTTCCTGTTTTCTTATCCTTCTGAAATTCCTATAATTTGGAAATTATTTCTCTTGTCTTTGTTCATTAAGTAGCTTGCATTTTCTTCCAGGGTTTTTTTCTAGTCTTTATTTTTGGACTTTTTTTTTAAATCATGTAATATTTTTGTTTGTTTGTTTTTTGGGTCACACCCGGCAGTGCTCAGGGGTTACTCCTGGCTCCATGCTCAGAAATTGTTCCTGGCAGGCACAGGGGACCATATGGGGCAACGGGATTCGAACTGATGACCTTTTGCATGAAAGGCAAACACCTTACCTCCATGCTATCTCCCGGGCCCCTCTAGCATGTAATTTGTCTTCAAGTTCATCTATGTGATTCTCCACCTGTGTAATTCTACTATTATGGCTTGCTAACATGTTTTTTAGTTCTTTCAGTTCCATTTGTATGAATTCTCTCATCTCTGAAAGAGTTCTTTGAGTTGGTTGAATTGTTAATCTATAGATTTCTTAATTTTGCAAGCTAGTGACTCCTTGATTTCCATTGTTAAACCATTAACTATTGATTTTAGGTGCTCATCTATAAGGTTCAGGGATTTGGGTGGACTTGAAGATTTGCCAGGATTTCTCTCCATATTCCCCATAGTAGATGTCTTCTTTGGCTTCCCCATTGATCTTTGCATTTAGTAGTTTTGAGTGCTGGAGTATCAGGGTATTGAAAGAAGTGCTAGATCCAATCTGCCAGGAAGTCTATGATATATATTTAAATGACTTCTATATCTGCTCAGTTTGGGAAAAGAATGACTGATGAGAAGGAAGGGGGGGGGGGCATTCAGTAATAGCACTAAAATCCAGAAGGAGACTGAGGGAAGGCTGGAGAGGAGGCCCTTTTCATTTGAGCTTGGTAGAGGAGATTGGGACTGGAGCCTCTGTTCCCACCAGACACAGGTTTCATTGTCCCCAGTGAACAAAGATTTAGCAATGGAACTGGGAAAGACCCAAAAAGACAGTCCTGCTTGCTTTTGGAGAAAAGTATTAAGCTGTGAGGTTCCCTATTCCCCATCCAACACCAACCTGGCTGGCCCCAAAGGGCAGATGAGCAGTGATGGCACTGGAACCCAAAAAGAGGCTCGTATTTTCTGCTGTCTTATCTTTGAATGTATAATTTCTTCAGTTGTACATACATGCACATTAATTTCTGATTAATGAATTCATTCAGTCTTTAATCTCATTTATTAACTTACATTATTAAAATTACAAAATTCTAAGCTTAAAATGAAAATGGATAAATTTTGTACAAAACCCCTAAAATATCTGTGATAACAAAATTGATATTCTAGACCTGATAATGGCTGGTTATTCCGATTGAGTACCAGTATTCTGTAGTTATTTTCTTTCAGACATATTCATTTTTGCATCTGGTAGGAGGTGATTAACTGATTGATTGATTAATTAAATCAAGAATTGCAATTTGGGGCCAGGCGGTGGCGCTGGAGGTAAGGTGCCTGCCTTCCCTGCGCTGCCTAGGACGGACTGCAATTCGATCCCCGGGTTCCCATATGGTCCCCCAAGCCAGGAGCGACTTCTGAGCACATAGTCAGGAGCAACCCCTGAGCGTCACTGGGTGTGGCCCAAAAACAACAACAAAAAAAAATTTGAGCAAGAATTGCAATAAGTCTAAAATGGCTTTACTCTATGCTTGAAAGACCCTTCAAAAATGGTCTGTGGTGATTTCTAGAATCTTTCCTTTATGATAGAGCCTATATTTTAAAGTTATTCCCCTTTCTTGCTGAAATGTATATGAAGCTTTTTAGTTTCTTAATCCCAGTTCTCACTTTGGAGTCAGTTTTTAATGCCACTTTCCCTATCCAGTTTTTTTTTTTTTTGCTCAAATTTTTTTCTCAAAAATTCTATGTATCGCTATATGCAGAACTCTTTTAGTGATTTTATTTTATTTTTTTTCTTCTAGTGATTTTAAACAAGGCACATAGTCTGAAACAACCTAGTCAGCTAATGATGAATGTAAAACTTGCAGCCCAAGGAATGACATGAAATTAAAGAAAAACAAAAACAAAATTAACTTAGCTGAATAATACAAGGTAAAAGCACACCAGTTATATTAGAAAAATAACTAGCACTTATTAATCATTAACTATGTACTCAATTATTTTTCTAGATGTATTTATTGTATTTCCTTTTAAGTTAATAAATTAAACATTACTGTTTTCTTTATTTTACAAGTAGAAAAGCAAAGCAAATAAAAATGATAACATCATAAAGAAGTACAATTTACATTTGAAACTATACAGTTTTGCTGTGAACACAAAACTCTGATATGGATAGTTGCATAATAATGGAGGAAAAGACGGTCATGGTATATTGTATTTGGAGGAAAAGAAAATAGATGACTAGATTGCTGAGAGAAATATTTCACAAAAAGACTCAACATAATAAATAATAGAATAGCTGTATGTATGAAATAGTAGAAATAAAGTATTTGGTCTCAGTGCCTCAAAAAAGCCCTTGTACTGATAGAAATTTGAAGTTGAGATGAAACTGGATTAGATGAATTGGGAAAGAATTTTTGGACACAACCTTGGGAACCTTAATAATTCACAATTGGTTACAAATAGGTATTCTGGGTCAAAGAGATGGAATAGCAATTAGAGTATAAGGTGCTTATCTCGCATGTAGTTGACCCAGACTGAAAACCCTGGCCACCCATATGTTCCCCAAGCCCAGCCAAGAGTGACTCCTTAGTTCAGAATCAATAAGTCCTGGGACCAGAGAGATAGCACAATGGTAGGGCATTTGCCTTGCATGCGACCACCAAGGACTGATGGCAGTTCAATTCCAAGCACCCCATATGGTCCCCCGAGCCTGCCAGGAGACACATCTGAGTGCAGAGCCAGGAGTGCCCTCTGAGCGCCACCATGTGTGACCAGGAAATATAAAAAAAGAAAAGAAAAAGGAATATGTCCTGAGCACTGCCAGTATATTCAAAGTTTTTTTTTCCAAATATTCCAACTAAACTTTATAATCTATGGAATAAATAGCAACTGAGATTATGATATCTGAGAGTGAATGAAGAACTGAAAATAAATTAATCCTCTTAATATTGATGAGTTCACAGAATTGAGAACCAGCTTTTCTTCTTTATAATTTTGAGTAAACCGGGGCGAGAGATATAGCACAGCGGCAGGGCATTTGCCTTGCAAGCGGCAGACCCAGGACCAATGTTGGTTTGAATCCCAGCATTTTATATGGTCCCCGAGCCTGCCAGGAGGGATTTCTGAGTATAGAGTCAGGAGTAACCCCTGAGTGCTGCCAGGTATGGTCCCAAAACAAAAACAAAATGTTTTGACTAAACTAACAGCTATTCATTAAAAAAAGTTTAGCTGGAATTTTTGTTCAATAATTTTTAAAAATAGTTTCATCTTTCACCACTTTTAAAGCTATAAGTATTTGTTGTGAAAAAAATGTTAAAATAAAACAAGGCTGAAGAAGAAAATTAAATTCATCTATAACTCCAATAGCTTATCTCTGTAAACATTTAGGAATAATAGTCTTCCAGTACTTTTCCTATGCTGATTTTAGATATATTTATATAGTTTGTTTTCTGTTATACTTTTTTGTCTAACTCTTTTAAGTAATAATATGTTGTTAATCTTTCCTTGTTTCTTTTAAATGTTTCTAGTACATATTTTTTAATAATTGCAATAATACACATTTCTTTTTTGTTGTTTTGTTTTGTTTTGTTTTTTGTTTGTTTGTTTTTGGGGGTCACACCCTGCAGTGCTCAGGGATTACTCCTGGCTCTATGCACAGAAGTCACTCCTGGCAGGCTCAGGGGACCATATGGGATGCCGGGATTCAAACCACCGTCCTTCTGCATGCAAGGCAAATGCCCAACCTCCATGCTTCAACTCCAACCCTGTTTTGGTTTTTTATTATTTTTTGGGGGGCACACCTGTTGGCGCTTAGGGATTACTCCTGGCTATGCACTCAGAAATCGCTCCTGGCTTGGGAGACCATATGGGATGCTGGGGGGTCGAACTGCAGTTCGTCCTAGGCCAGTTGTGTGCAAGGCAAACTCTCTACCACTGCGCTACCATTCCAGCCCCTTTTTTATTTTTTATTTTACCATTCCATTCCCTTTTTTTTTTTGTCCCCAATTTCCAATCCAGACCAGGCAAGGATCTGGGTTGAAGTGTATATAGGGTGCGTTTACTGTACCTCCTTTTTCTATACAGTCTGTGTGAGGAACACAGCCTGTGGTAAGAATTGGGAGGCCTTATTT
>PVKC010023140.1:0-17405 GCA_004027635.1 Crocidura indochinensis
TATATGGGGAACCGGGGGATCAAACCGTGGTCCGTCCTAGGTTAGCGCAGGCAAGGCAGGCCCCTTACCTCCAGTGCCACTACCCGGCCCCCTCAATGCTTTTCAAGTTCTGATTTTATATGAACAATTCTACATGTCAATCCTAAAGATTAATTCTTTTTCTACAGTTAAAATACAGAATCCCAGGGCTGGAGACATAACATGAAGGTAGGGCATTTGCCCTGCATGCAGAAGGATGGTGGTTCGAATCCCAGCATCCCATATGGTCCCCCAAGCTGCCAGGGGCGATTTCTGAGCGTATAGCCAGGAGTAATCCCTGAGCATCACCAGGTATGGCCCAAAAACAACAACAACAAAAATAATGACACTCATATGTACGAATATGTTATAAACGGAGTGACTTCATCAAATATTGAAGATTTCTGTGTTCGGCTCTTCCTGCAGGTTGGAAAGATGGATGCATACGAAGGGTAGGGTAGCACAGAGTGGAATCCAGTCCCCTAACATCATTCCTCATCTAACCCACTGAAGGAACTACTCAGAGCCACATTTATGGCTCAATGCAGTCTCTACTCTCAGATCAGATTATGGCTCAGTGAATGGCCGGACTCTCAGGTCATTATGAAGACACTGAACAGTCTCTTCAAGGCCTCACTCAGCCTCCCTACCGAGCACCTGGCATCCCCCAAGGCCCTTTCCTCCCTCCTGCTCCACTCCCTTCCCAAAGCATGAGGTCTGCCCGGGGCTCCTTGGCACTACCATTACCTCCCATTAGGAAGCTTCACCTTCTGGCAGCTTCTCATGACCAGACCAGCCTCAGCTACAGGGAAGAAGCACCCACACTTCCTGTTCCGCTGTAACAGGTAAAGTTCTATCTCTGCCAACAGAGTTCCAACAGAGTTCACTCTAGAGCTACCTATGTGGACATCGTGCATGTCCATGTCTGCCTTAATGCTGCACTATAGGATATGTGGGCTTGAGCAAAGTTTTCCTCGAAACCTGTGACCATTTCAAGTTCTAGAAAAAAATATGAGTAAAAGGAAAGGCCCTTTAATCTATCTTCTTGACCTCCATTCAATGAAGCAGCCACCCGATAGGGGCAGAAGATTACAACCGGAGGGCACCTTCCTTACACACAACTTCTATCCCAGGGACTATCCCAGGTTCTATCCCGGGGACCCAGTAGGATATCCCGAGCCCCACTAGAAGAGACTGACTCTGAGTACAGAGGGAGTTAGCCCTGAATACCACAGGATATGGTTCAAAAAACAAAAGAGAATGAAAAACTCAGTTGGACTGGTTTTTGAAGCATCCTCTGACCCACAGCTCCCATCAAGGCAGCAGAAAACTGAAATTTTCCCTTCAGAATGTTCACTATATTGTGCTGCATTAAGATCCTTAATCTTAGAAGAGCACTGAAGGGCAGGTCAGTGGGGGGAATTAAAACTCAAATTCTAGAACAGCAAAGATGACCAGCGCGACCTTCTTTACCACTCAACCACTGGTATTAGTAGGTCACAGTTAAACTGATCCCAACCTGCAACGAAGAAACCTCATTCCATAACACACCTCCCTTGGCAAATGAGGGACCTACAATCACTGCAGGGAAAGGATCTGCCCAGCCCCAGGAACAGTGGAGGGGACAAGTCTCTGAATGCCAATACCAGAGTTCCTGGCTCAAGTCACACTTCCCTTCCAGAACCTCTGATCCACAGGGCTCCCCTCAAACTCAGGGAAAATCGCTGGGTCACAGTGCCAGGATCACAAACAAGCCTGCATGAGAAGAAACACATTGCACAATGTGAAGTGATTAAGCAGCTACAACTTGTAAATTCAGAATTTATTTTTAGATTTCATTTACCTTGGGGTTCTTAGCAAACACAATCTGATATAGTCTATATTCATTTTTAGACCGCTGTGTCACACAAATGTCTACAACCATACGGCATCTTCAAATATTGACTGGCTGTGCACTAGAGGAAACCAAGGTGTTTGTTTGCTTTTTTTTTTGGGGGGGGGGGCACTCAGAAATAGCTCCTGGCTGGGACCGCCGGAGAGGATAGCATGGAGGTAAGGTGTTCGCCTTGCATGCAGAAGGACGGTGGTTTGAATCCCGGCATCCCATATGGTCCCTGGAGCCTGCCAGGAACGATTTCTGAGTGTAGAGCCAGGAGTAAACCCTGAGCGCTGCTCAGTGTGTCCCCAAAAGTCAAAAACCAAAAATAATAAAATAAATAAAAGGAAATCAATCCTGGTTTGGAGGACCATATGGGACAACAGGGATCAAACCCAGGTCCGTCCTCCTGGGCAACTGTGAGCAAAGCAAATGCCCTACCGCTGTGCTACTGCTTCGACCCAGAAACCAGGGTGTTTTAAACAAAGGAGAGAAGACCAGAAGGGCAGCACGTTCCCAGGGGGTCAGGTGTCTCTAACCTGAGTTGCACTTTCCTCTCCCCAGCCCAGGAGGCCACAGGGTCAATCCCAGCCTGAGTACAAGAAAGAAAGGGAAACACTTCAAGGCACACACCCAACATACAAACACACACAGAGAATCTGTTTCTGCAAAGTCTGAGCATGGGGTGGAGCAACCTGCTTCTACTTCCCACCACCAGGAGTCTTTGGGCTACCGATATCTGGAGACAAAAGGCAAAGGAGCCCCATTCTCTATGGCAGTGGCCCTCAAACTATGGCCCGCGGGTCACATATTGTATTTGTTCCCGTTTTGTTTCTTCACATCAAAATAAGATGTATGCAGTGTGCATAGGAATCTGTTCGTAATTTTTGTTTTTACTATAGTCTGGCCCTCCAATGGTCTGAGGGGCTTGCTCCTTCAGGTAAACAGGCAGAATTTCATTTTTTTTGGGGGGGTCACACCCGGCAGCGCTCAGGGGTTACTCCTGGCTCCATGCTCAGAAATTGCTCCTGGCAGGCACGGGGGACCATATGGGGCACCGGGATTCGAACCGATGACCTTTTGCATGAAAGGCAAACACCTTACCTCCATGCTATCTCCCGGGCCCCAGAATTTCATTTTTTTTAAGGAGGGGGTGAATGAGAAGTACTCCTGGGTCACCCTTCCCCAAGCACCCCAGAGAGTCCTGCATGCACTCTCAGCCGACTCTGAGTCCTGTTAAAAAGTGGTCTGGCACAGTCACTGATGCCAGTATTCCTGGGCCCCCCACTGATCCATCACTGACCCTCACTCTTCTAACTTCCCTGAGGAGTCCAGCAATGGCTCAGCCCAGGCTTCTGGGCAGGGCTGAAGTGGGTCACACACTGACTCTAACAGACTAAGACTTAACCCTGGTCTCCAGTGTCTGTAGGCCACCCAAACAAGTAGTTTCCCAGGTCAGAGAAGGAGGCTCCCACCACTGTTCCTGGAGTGGCTGGTTCTTTCAGCTTCCCTCCCAGACCTACCGCAACCCCTTGAGAAGCCCTGGTATTCCATTTCTGGGTAGGAAACATCTCTAACTTAATCCAAACACAAAGTGCTTCAGCACTGTAAAACACCAACACATCACTGTGGGGCAATAGAAAGTGCACCCAGGGCCCACAGGTAGGCCACCTGCAGAGGAAACGGTCAGAGGGCCCGTATAAGGTATGGTTGTACTGTTAAGACCAAGCAATATTGGGAAGTGTCTCTGACTAGGGCCTTAAACTGCTACCTACCAGTGATGGGGTACATTCAGAGGGCTCTCTGAGAAGCACCACTTGAAAGCAAAGATCCTCTTAAGGGAGAAAAGTTACTACAACCCTGTCCTTACTGGCATTGTGTTAGGATACACTACCCTTAGAAAACATTAATCGTGTCCAAAATATCCTTGCTATGTTTTAAAAACAAGGAGGGCCTGAACACTACAGTGCTACAAGCTAAATGCTCTATCACCCCAGCATAAGTCTGCAATGCACTCAAGGCTAAACCTTCATGTCACAAGCACAAGCCTTGTTGAGGCAAGATGCCCTGGAGTAGCCGAAGCACTTGCGAGTATAAATAGTCTCGGTGCTAATGGCAGCTCCAGCTTCTAGGGTGCTGGGAAGTAGATTGGGGTGGGGGGAAATAAGGGGCAGAAAAATAAGCAGCCAACCTCCCCTCAGAACACCTCCCCCAAACCGGAGCTGCCCAGTCCCTCTCAGTGGCTGCAGGGCTGGGACAGATCCAGGCAAGGAACAGCAATCTGTATTCCTTCCCAGTAGCTCCCCAAAAGCTCCAGGAAGAAATGAAAGGCCCACACCACAGCCTGGAAGTGCTCTCTCCTGCTTCCACGAGGGCCACCCCTCAAAATGACAATATTGTGCCCAATAGTCACTGAAGAGCATCAAGGGCTTTCTTGAAGAAGACTGGCTCTAACCCACTAGAAATAGAAACACACCACAGAATGAAGGGTTCAGCTAGATTTGCATGCAATTTCAGAAAAATCACTTGATTGCTGATTCTTTCTGAGACAAAGCAGTGTTCATATGCAGATGAGGATACACAGCAGCTCCAGACTTTGACAGGAAACAAGCCACACCTCCCTGGAGGAAAGAAAACTAGCACCCCTCCCCAAGGACTGGTATTTGGAGGAGGACCCTGAAACAGGCCTACTGATTAGGTTTGGGGGTACTCATGGAGGGGTGCTGGGAATCAAACAGTGAGGGCTCCTGCATACAAAGCATCTTCTCTAACCAGTGAGCTCACTCATTGTTTCCAGATCCTGCCATAGCTTTCTTCTTTTTTGTTGTTTTGGTTTAGTTTGGTTTTGGGTCACACCCAGCTTCACTCAGGGTTACTCTGGCAGGCTCGGGGACCATATGGGATGCAGGGATTCAAACCATGGTCCACAGTGTTGGCAAACGCCCTACCGCTGTGCTTAACTTTCTGCATCAAATTTGGCTTTCCCAAAGTACCACACCCACTCCCACTTCTCACATCCCAACCAGTGGCTGTCACTGACTAGTGAGTGGCTCAATCCCTGCAAAATCACTGAGGGTGGTGGCCTGGTTTGGGCCTGAGCCTGAGTCTGAGCAGACCCAGAAGGGGTCTATCATTCCCATAAAGACCTGGAACATGTTGCCACCTCAGTTCTCAAACTGCATAGTCACGCTGGAATGGCGCAATCACTGGAAACCATAGGTCCGAAACACTTTTTCTTCTGAATCGCAAAAAACCAAGAGCAGATCAGATGGAAAGGACATTAAAGTTTATTTACTAACTTTCCCATTACTTGTCCAGGCTTTTTGCAACTTTGCATTCTCACTACCCACCCCCAACCAAAATGTGGCAGGTGTGGCCACCTGGAAAAGGCTGCCCTGATGTATTTATTCTCTTGGTTTACACCAGACTGAAACTGAGCTAAACAACACTTCTGCATAAACAGTAGAACCTGAGATAGCACAGCAGTGTATGCCTTGCAAGGAGTCGATCCAGGACCAAAGGTGATTGGTTCGAATCCTGGTGTCCTACATGGTCCCCCGTGCCTGCCAGGAGCTATTTCTGAGCAGATAGCCAGGAGTAACCACTGAGCACTGTCAGGTGTGGCCCAAAAACCAAACAAACAAAAAACAGTAGAACCTATCATCTTCACCACCACCTTAAAAAAAAAAAAAAACCCTTGTCCCCCATCCATGTGACATTTTCTAGACATGTGATAAACGTTCACTGTATATTCCACAACCATGCAAGCTCATCATTTCTCCAACATGAATATACATGAGTTTCCGGGGTGTATGGGGATCACTAGAATATGGATAAGCCGAGATGTTATTTGGCCTGCTGGGCATGAGACTGGACCCTGACTCCATTCACTGGAAGTTCTTCTCTAGCCCATATTGGAGACACCACTGCCCACTTAAACCTTTCGCTATGAAGATAATAGTCCCCCTTTCCTGCTCAGTTGTCCCTGTGCTTCCTAGAGTGGACTCAGCCATATTCACTGCAGAAAGCTGAAAAATAATCCATGTTAATATATTAGTTATGCCATGAAAATTCACTATCAAGAAAAATGCTTTTAAATTAGGATTGGTTTTTGCCTGTAGAAAATACTGTAACATTAAAGTACAGAATAATTTCAAGCATATAAAATGACACCCAGAATGATCATAACTATAGAAAAACAATATATTCCATATGCAGGGAAAAAAAACAGAATGGAATCAAAGCAACAATACAGCAGGAAGGGTGTTCGTCTTGCACTTGACTGAGCCGTGCGTGTTTCATCCCCAGCATCCCATATGGTCCATCAAGCCCATCCATCAGAAGTAATTCCTGAGCATAGAGCCAGGGTGTGGTTCCAAAACAACAACAACAACAACAACACACACACACACACACACAAAACCCTAGACATTTTTTGTCACCCTCCCCCAAGGGTAAGGAGATTTGGAGTCACACCCAGTAGTTCTCAAGGGATATTGCTGGCAGCATAGAGTGAGTGATCCTTGATGGTGCTCAGGCAGCTATATGCAGAGCCTGAGCTTCAAACCTGGTCAGCCACTAGCAAAGCAAGAGTGTTTTAATGGCAAAGAACTTTGGAAGAGAAATACCAAAGACTAGGGCTTTGGAGAGCTCAAAAGGCAAGTGCATGCCCTGCTATGGGAGGCCCAGGTTCCATTCCCCCCACCCCCAAAAGCACAGGGAACAGCCTGTTCAGCACCAGGTGTGGCCCTAAAATAAAAAAATTTAAAAAAGAAAACTAAAAATAAGCCAGATTTACATATGTTCATAACTAGATTCAAACTGAGTGGTATCCAAACTATAAGCTACATAAGAAACACAGCTATATACAAGCCATGCTGTATATGTTTATGTCATCAGACATAAAACTGCACTTCTGTGGAATTCTGATACAGGGTAAAGAGTAAAACCAAAACCAAACAAGGACAACAGCTTTCAGGACAAAGTCCCAGGGAACTTTGGAAGTGGTGACTGGTGATTGGAAGTGGTGATTACACAACTGTAGGCATTTGTCAGAACTCAACAGTCAACTCAAATGGGTGAGTATTGCCTGGAGAGAGTACTTGGCAAGGGAGCATGCCCTGGGCTCTAAGTGACCCAGGTTCATTCCCAGGGGCAAGCTCTGAGCACTACTGGGTGTGGGCCCCAAAAAGGGAGGAGTGACTACTACTGATCACACCTCCAATAAAGCTGATTTATGAAATAAGTGAGTAGAGAAAGTCGAAATTCTTCATTAAAGTGAATAATATTACTGAAGCAACACACTGCTTGCTCCACAGGAAAACAAATTGCATCTTTATACCTGAAATGGCATGAACTTTAACATCCTGATCAAAACATAAATAAATAAATAAATAAAAGGAGAATGTCATGGAGAAGTTATCTCAGAATGTATAACAATTCTCTTTTTGAAAGCCTTACCACAAAACCTATCAGGAAATAACCACAGTAGTGAATACTTTCTGCTAGCATGTCTGACTCTTATATAACCCAGTATCATCTTAGAGGAATATTGCAACGTTTTAACAAATTAACCTTAGTCCTCAATGTGTCCTCAAAAATTTTTTAAATTTATCTTCTCTCTGGCCAGGAGCCAGTTCAAAGTGCTGAAGCATAATATGGTCTGAGTGAGACTGTGGTGGGCTTGGTTATCTGTCCCAACCCCAGAAAGAAAATTCCTTATTTTGACAATTTCCATTTTACCACCCATCTGGATGGTGCTTTAACCTTTTATATATCTAACTCTAAGCCCTAGGAAGGACAGGCATGCACTCCAACTCCCACACCCAAAACCCAATTTGTTTTATCATACAAAATTAGCAAACCTAAGCACTCCCATGACACTTGAAAACCCTCAAAAATGAGTTCTGGGGAGGAGGGATATTTGGGACATGTGTTGGTGGGAATGTTGCACTGGTGATGGGGGGGGGGGGTGTCCTCTTGTATGACTAAAACCCAACCACAATCATGTTTGTAACCAAGGTGTTTAAATAAAATATTATTTTTTAAAAAATGAGTTCTGAAATTCAACTCCAGACCACTTTTCCCACCCCGGGAATGATCTCTATCTCCTGGATTCTGGCTCTCCCTCCCTCTCTCCATTTCCCTAACTAAAAATACTACAAAAAATGAGTTTCAGGCTTCCTCTGTAATTGTTCGTAATAAAATGCTTAAATTTGTGTAGGAAAACTTGCCAATCAGTCGTAAAAAAAAAAAAAAGAAAAGAAAAGAAAAGAAAAGAAAGAAAAGATCCAGTAAGCAAAGCTGTCTACCATGTACTCAGGACCAGGACACAAAGGTGATAAAAATAAGAGAAACACAAACTCTAGTGATTTTCAAAGTAAGTCAGGAGAAAGACACAGAAACATATGTGTCTCCTCAATCTAAAGCTGTGCCTCAGCACCCCCTCTGAAGACCTATTGAAATCTGGGCCGTCTTCATGGACTCAGTTCTCTGGTAAGATGTCAGTGTGAGGGGAAAACCCATCTCCAACTTTACTGGATGGAATGACACCCTGGTCCAGCCATTTCCTTCCCCAAGGCTTTTCACTCCTAACCTTTCTTCTGATTTTAGTGAATGAACACCCAAGACTTAGAAAACAGGTAGTGGGGGGGGGGGGAAGGGGGGCAATGGAGAAATAGCACAGTGGTAGGGCAAAGTTTGCCTTGCAAGCAGCCAACCCAGGACCAATAGTGGTTTGAAACCCAGCATCCCATATGGTCCCCGTTGCCTGCCAGGAGTCATTTCTGAGCAGAGAGCCAGAAGTAACCCCTGAACGCTGCGGGGTGTGACCCAAAAACCAAAAAGTAAATAAATAAACAAATAAATGGAAAGCAGATCCACCCTTGGTTGCCATACTGAGTTTTGTTGGGTTTTTTTTTTTTTTTTTTGGCTGTCTCATAACCTGTCTTTTACTTGCCATAGTTTACTTCAGCCACTCTAGCTAGTCAAGCTCACATCCAGTATGACAGCTTCCAGCTAACAATCTCTTTTTTCTTGTTTTGTTTTTTGGGCCACACCTGGTGATGTTCAGGGATTACTCCTGGCTATGCTCTCAGAAGTCACTCCTGGCTTGGAGGACCATATTGGATGCTGGGTGATCGAACCACGGTCCGTCCTATGCTAGCGCTGGCAAGGCAGACACCTTACCTCTAGCCCCACCGCACCAGCCCCAAATATTTTAACAGTCCTTACACATTTTTTTTGTTGTTGTTGTTGTTTTATTTTTTGGGCCACACCCGTTAGATGCTCAGGGGTTACTCCTGGCTAAGGGCTCAGAAATTGCCCCTGGCTTGGGGGGACCAGCTAACAATCTCAAAATCCCAACAGCAAGCCTCCCCTCCAGAGCCTATGTGAGAGCTACTCTGTCCCACAGGGCCACCATGCCATTGAGGGTGGATGCATGCTGATATTCATTCAGCTGATAGAACCCTCCCACCTTCCTTTAATTCTGTATGATCCCCAGAGGCAACTTTTCCAGCTACTAATGGGAGTAAGAATATATGCCTTAAGGTTCTAAAAGCAAACTGCTCACTCAGGACAAGTGCCACTATCCAATGTGGTGATCACACCTAAAATGGAGCCAATCACATTGGTGCACTGAAAAGATTCTACGATTATTTTGTTTTCAGCACAACCTCCAGTGGGTTCATGAGTAGGTTGCATTGAGCTAGTCTGTGCCCAGATGGACACGTAGCCCTGGATCAAGCCTTGGCCCTATTCAGGGGGAGCCAGGAGCAATATGCCAGCCCTGGCACAAAGCAAATACAAGGGTTTAACTCAGTTTAATTACAGACAGTACATACCTCCTTCCCATTGTCAAAGGAGTTCTGAGCACTGTAAGGTGGCCTTCCCCAAAAAGGAAAACATAACTTTTTTTTTTTTTGGTTTTTGGGCCATACCCAGTGACGCTTAGGGGTTACTCCTGGCTATGCGCTCAGAAGTCGCTCCTGGCTTGGGGGACGGACCACATGGGAACCGGGGAATCGAACAGCGGGTCCGTCCTAAGCAAGCGCAGGCAAGGCAGGCACCTTACCTCCAGCGCCACCGCCCGGCCCCAAAACCAAACTTCTGTTTTTGTTTTTGTTTTTTGAGTTCACACTGGGCAGTGCTCAGGGGTTACTCCTGGCTCCACACTCAGAAATCGCTCCTGGCAGGCTCGGGGGACCATATGGGATGCCGGGATTCGAACCACTGTCCTTCTGCAAGAAAGGCAAACACCTTACCTCCATGCTATCCCGCGGGCCCAAAGAAACGTATGAAAAACAACTTTTTTAAAGCTGCCTGCATTGGGGCCAGGCGGTGGCGCTGGAGGTAAGGTGCCTGCCTTGCCTGCGCTAGCCTAGGACAGACGGTGGTTCGATCCCCAGGTTTCCCATATATGGTCCCCCAAGCCAGGAGCGACTTCTGAGCACATAGCCAGGAGTAACCCCTGAGCGAGTGTCACCAGGTGTAGCCCAAAAGCCAAAAAACAACAAAAAAAAAAAAAAAAAAGAAAAGCTGCCTGCAGGGGGCCAAGGGTCTGCACAGGGCTGACCTGGGTTCGATCCCCAGCATCTGTTGTGGTCCCCCAAGCCTGCCAGAAGTAAACCCCCTAGTACCATTGGGTGTGGCCCAGAAACCAAAGAGAGAAAAATAAACAAAAGCTGCCTGCAGGGTCAAGAAAATAGATTAGTCAGAGTTGAAGGCCTGGAGGGCCCAGATTCCCACCTAGGCCCCTTCCCCTGAGCACAGCCTCAAGTATCACCAGCTGGGACTCAAAAGCAAGCAAACAAAAGAGGCTTCCAAACACTGCCACACACAAACCCCAGGGGAGAACCACTGATGAAGACTAAGCAACTGTCTGCATTAGAATATTGGGGCCTGCAAGGCGCTAGAGGTAAAGTGTCTGCCTTGCAAGCTAGCTAAGGAAGGACTACGGTCCCATATGGTCCCCCCAAGCCAGGGGCAATTTCTGAGTGCTTAGCCGAGAGTCTGAGCATCAAACGGGTGTGGCCCGAAAAACCAAAAAAAAAAAAATTTATTTATATATATATGTATATATATTATATTAAGGATATTATTCTAGGGTGATTTCTTTTGTGTTTCTGCTTTTCCTCTTTCCAGCTATTTAAGTTTCTTTTTCTCGAGTTCACATGGATCTGCATTACCCGCTGTTCTACAGGGCACCAGACATATACCCCCACATTCGAAGGCTTCCTCACCTACTATCCTAGAGGGTGCAGATACTGAGATGGATAGATGGGGGGTGTGGTTCTCCGGGGCTCAGTGACATCAGTTCAGGAATCTCACACCTCCAACTCCTATCCACACTACCTGACCTCAGGCACACCTCACAGCACCAAACAGCAACATGCCTAGAAAAAGTCTTTCTCAAACAATCTCAACCCAAACTGTAGGAGACTATGTAACACACTGCCTGAGCCAAAAAGTAAAGCTCCCAGGAAAATTACACACATTACACACCCACACCCACACCCCACACACACAGAGTGGGCTTGCACCTGAGGGGGGGATTCTGGATAGGGGGACTAGTCAGAATACCCTATCTGCACCCTACTTAAAGGGTATCTCCAAACTCAGATCCTGCCAGGTTAAGAATCAGCACAGGCAGCCTAGACAATAGATAAATCTACCCAGGGCGGGGCCAGAGGGGTGGCCCAGGGAGTGTGAGCATGAGCATGAGCACTAGCCTAGGACGGTTTGTTGCGCCGGCTCCCACAGGGTCCCCCATGCCAGGGGCAATTTCTGAGCATATAGCCAGGAGTAACCCCTGACCGTGATCAGGTGTGTCCCAGCACCCACCCACCCCCAAAAAGATAATCTGCCCAGGAATGCACTGAGGAAGAGGTGGGAGGGGTGAAGGAGAAGTTCAAGCAGTGAGGGAGGCTGCTAGAAGACTGGGAGGGAGGGGCCTGGAAAGGTAAAACTATACCAGACTGCACCAGGGAAATCTGGACGAAAGGAAAAGGTCCACAGCCCCACCAACAGTGCACATGGCAATGCACATGGTGCCCGAGCACGGTGCCCCTGGACAGTCTCCAGACACCCTTGGGCCTTTTTGTTCCACAGCACCTGGTGCTCAGGGCACCTATCCCCCATCCCTCCCTCTCAACAAGCATATTCATGCTCTAGCTGTCATTGGGCAATTTCTCCTGGACTGTGCTGTACAAGCCCAAAAATAACGTTAATCCAAACACTACCAGAACAAAAGTCAAAATGCACTGGTTTCAATTCAACTCAGTGACTGTTTTTGTAGGGGCCGGAGTGGTCTTAAGGGCAGTTGCCTTGCATATGGCCAAGCACCCTCTATGGTCAGTACCCATGTACTATCAGGGGTGGTTCTGAGTGCAGAGACAAGAATACCTGAGCATTGATTGCTAGGTGTGTCCCCTAAACCCCAAATCAATGTCAAAGTCAATTTCCTTGACAAGAAAACTAATCAGTCAGTCTCCAAAAGTCACAAGTAAAATCCTAGGCGCTCTGGTTTCACATTTATTGTTTTTATTTTGGGGTTTGTTTTGTTGTTTGCTTTGTTTTTTGTTTTGTTTTTTTTTGTTTTGTTTTGTTTTGTTTTTTTGCTTCTGGCACACACCCAGTGATGCTCAAGAGCTGAGTCAGAACTGCACTCAGAAGTTGTTGTTCTGGGCCTGAGGGATAGCAAAGTGGTAGGGCATTTGTTTTGCATGCAGCTGCCCAGGACATACCTGGCTGGGTTGGATCCCAGGCATCCCATATGGTCCCCCCACCAAGCCAGGAACGAGTTCTGAGCACATAGCCAGGAGTAACCCCTGAATGTCACCAGGTGTGGCCCAAATACCAAAGAAAAAAAGTTGTTTTGCACCGTTGTTCTAGAGGTTCAAATGAGGTGCTGGGATAAAACCTGGGGCAGCCACATGCAAGGCCAGCACCCAAATAATTCTATCTGTACCCTCTCTCTGGTCCCTGATTTCATCCTTTTTTTTTTTTTTTGGTTTTTGGGTCACACCCGGCAGTGCTCAGGGGTTACTCCTGGCTCCATGCTCAGAAATTGCTCCTGGCAGGCACGGGGGACCATATGGGGCACCGGGATTCGAACTGATGACCTTTTGCATGAAAGGCAAACGCCTTACCTCCATGCTATCTCCCGAGCCCCTGATTTCATCCTTTTTGCCATAGATCCCCAACCCTAGTTTATCAACTCCAGGCAGTATTTGGTCTTCAAGGGCCAATGACTAAAAATGTTTAACCTACCATGCAAAGACCAGTTATGGAATGAAAGAAATGTAAAAACAACAACGATGAGAATTAAATCTGTCAACTAGAAGTCTTTCTGAAACAGTTTGAGACCTCACACTTTTACTGTTTTTTTTTTTTTTTACATACTTTAACTTTAAAAGTGCACAAGGCACACAGACACCTTACAACTTGCCCCACCACTCCGGACCCTAAAAAAAAATAATTCTGGGGCCAGAACAATAGATAACACAGCACTAGGGCGTTTGTCTTGCACGCCACAGACAGGACAAATCTGCGTTTCATTCAATCCCAGTGTCCCATATGGTCCACCAAGCCAGGAGTAACTTTTAAGAGCAGAGCCAGGAGTAACCCCTGAGCGTCATTGGGTGTGGCTCAAAAAAATAAAATCTGACTCTTAATAGAATATAGCTATTGAGGGGCCCGGGAGATAGCATGGAGGTAAGGCTTACCTTTCATGCAAAAGGTCATCGGTTCGAATCCCGGTGCCCCATATGGTCCCCCGTGCCTGCCAGGAGCAATTTCTGAGCATGGAGCCAGGAGTAACCCCTGAGCACTGCAGGGTGTGACCCAAAAACCAAAAAAAAAAAAAAAAAAAAAAAAAAAAAAAAAAAAAAAAAAAAAAAAAAAAAAAAAAAAAAAAAAAAAAAAAAAAAAAAAAAAAAAAGAATATAGCTATTGAAAGAAAGTAAACCTACCAAAGAAAAGAAAAGAAAGTAAACCTATTTTGAAAAGAAAATATTGATGTTTTAAGGCCCCAAGTTTTCTTTAACCAAGCTTAATGGACCTACAGTTCCTGCATATCCAGTCCTGCTGCTTTTCCTCAAATAGTTCCAAGTCTAAAGGCATGAGAGGAGTACAGGGGTGAAGATGCTCGCCCTGCACACGGCACTACATAGAATCCCCCCTGAGCCCTTATGGGGATGAGTAGTCCCAGAGCACAGAGGCAGGAGTAACCAGGAACACCACCAGGCATAGCTCAAAATTAATGAAAGAAAAAAAGGGAAGCAGAGGATAACATAGTGGGGAGGGCATTTATTTGCCTTGCAAGCAGCCCACTGGGGTTCAATCTCTGGCATCATAGCTATATGGTGTCCCAAGCTCACCAAGAGTGTTTCCTGAGCTCAGAGCCAGGAGTAACCCTAACCCCTGAACACCGCCAGGTGTGACCCCTCCCAAAAGAATCTATCATATATCTTTTGTTATCCCTAACTACTACTACTAATCACTTTATTTGTGACTTCCATAGACACATTTATTCCTGTAAAAATCGTGCAGTAGAAGGGCTGGAGAGATAGTATGGAGGTAAGGCCTTGCATGCAGAAGGTCGCTGGTTCCAATCCCGGCGTCCCATTTGGTCCCCTGAGCCTGCCAGAAATGATTTCTGAGCATAGAGTCAGGAGTAACCCTTGAGCGCTGCCAGGTTGACCAAAACAAAAAAACAAAAACAAAAAAAATCATGCAGTAGCACTCTTCTATTCCCAAAACTCGGTAAAGCTTTTTCCCTGAAGGGTAGCTCGTTCAAGTCAGTTCAAGATTCCAGAAAACCCATCACTTTTGAAAACTTTTCTCATTCAGTGTAGGTTGGCTATTACTGTACAATTAAATATAAAAGAGGATGTGTGTGTGTGTATGTGTGTGTGTTTGGGGGCCATACTCAGGATACTCCCAGGCTAAGTCTCAGTCACTCCTGGTGGTGCTGGGAGACCAAATGTGGTACCTGGGATAGGCCAGGAACACTGTATCTCTCTGATCCCACTGCAAAGAGGATCTTTCTTGTAGGAGACCCACAAATAGTATAGTCACAGGCCAAACTTAAGGCACATGACCATCTCAACTGCTACCTTCCAAGATCTTTTAACAACGGAGCCATTTTGAATTCACTGGGGATGAAATCCAAATTTCTGGTGTATACCAATATTACATCTAGTTTTATCACTGTTTCAAATCCATTTGTCTTTATTGTGTAAAATGAAGACACGATGCTCTTAATTCCTACTTCTGTGCAATTCTGGTAGCAAGAATCAAAACCAAAGTTGCCGACTTGTTTACCATAAAAATGTTAAAGGAGTTAAATTGTCATTTACTTCTCAGGCCAGCTGAAACCAAAGGAATCTCAAAGTGACCATTCCTTCTGTCTGCAAGCACAAGACGTCAGGATTTCTGGGATATAAAGTCGGAACTGACAGAGGAAAACAAGCTCCACTTCTCCCTCCCCTGGTGCAATTCTCTAAGTGACAAGGCAAGTCACAGTAGAACCAGGACCTTCGGGATTCTCTGAATGACCGCAGAGCTCTCTGCACTACTAACTAGAGTGGTTGTAAAACTTATCCACATATCTTCTGGGGATAGTCCTTAAAAAAAGAAATCTCTAAGGAAATGAAAACTAAGTAGCACAGAACGCTGAAATTAACACATTAAAAAGAAAAAGATGTCACCGTTCACAGGGACAACCTAATAACTCCAAAGGGTTAACTTTTTCTTCATAAAAATAATCCCAAAAGAAAAAAATAATAAATCCAGAAGTTTCACAAGCATATGAAATACATTACAAGCCACAGCCAAGATCAGAAAAATCCCAAATCGGTGCCAAGGGCCGGAGCCACGCGCTCTGCGGATGAACCAGCTCGAAGCACCCGGTGGCGGTAGCGGCGGTTAGCTCCGCGGGCAGAGGCCGGTCTCCGCGCCGGGCACCGATCACTGAGCCAAAAGAAAAAGAAAAACCCAATCTGACTCAGTCTAAACCTGACACCACGCGGCGTCCCGTCCTGGAAAAGAAGCAGGGCGGCCAAGGATTGCCGGAGCCGCGGCTTAGAAAGGGCCCGCTTTCGGGCTCTGTAAATATTTAGCCCATCGCCAGCTGGGACAGAGTCCTGGATTCCGAGGGGCGCAGTCCTGGAGGCGACCGCGGGCAGCGTCGGTCGGTTCCTGCATCCGAGAAGGAACTTTTTCCTGCTCGATCTCGGCTCCCAGTGAGCATAAGGGCCCTACACGCAACTTAAACAGGCATATGCTTGCCTGGAAGGGGATCAGTAGGAAGGGGAGGAAAATTCAGGTCCAAAAGAAAAAAAAAAAATCAAGCCCAGCCTAGTTATGAAAGGGAGGGGAAAAATTCCAAGTGCTCCGCCCAACGTCAAAAGCCATTCCCGAAATCCACAGGAGCGTGCTCAAAGCAGCAGCAACGCGAACTGCGAACGTTTAAGTTTGCCTTTGCCTCTATCCTCGGGGTTTCCAGCTGTCAGATTACAACTCGGGGAAAACAACTAGCGTTAGAATTGGGGGGGTGGAGGAAACAAGAAAGAAAACGAAAAGCTCACAGCATAAGGGGGTGGGGGGGGGGCAGCCGGGGAGCAAAAGCTGACCGGCACAATTCAGGAAGACAGCCCAGGGACTCCGAATCCAAATCCATTTCCCCAACTGCCATCGCCCCTTCCAAAAGCGTCTCCTTCCTTCCGGGGCCGGGCAGCCCAGCCAAAGCAGAGACTCAAATCCAATAATAATAATAATAATAATAATAATAATAATAATAATAATAAACAATAATAGTCATGGCGCTCCTCCCTCCCCCCTCGCGATCTGCCGGGAACCGTTTCCTCCCTCCCTCCCTCCCCGCCACCACCCGTCGCACCAGCTCCCGACGGACGGACGGACGGGAGAAGCTCGCAAGGCCCGCCCGACCCAGTCCAGTCCACCCCATCATCATCATCAACCTCGTAGGGACCCGACACCTGGGAGGGTGGGGGCAAACCCGGTCCCGATCACTCCCCTCGACCCCTCTTTTCCCCCCTTCCCTCTCTTTTCCCTCCACCTCCACCCTCCCCCACCCGCACCGCATTGTCTGTCTCAATTCAACTTTGACTAATATGGAGTCCTCGGGTCCGGGGGCCGGGGGCTTGGGGTTTGCCATTGCAAAGGGCCTGAGATCGGGGCGATTCCTGGCAGCCCGGGGAAGGCGACACAGAGCATCCACTCACCCTCCGCACACACGCACACGCCGCATGGGGCTCGGGGCTGGGGCGGAGATCAGATCGGGGCAGTTCTTAGCACCCACTCTGCCTCCGCTCCGCACACGCAAGGAAGGGGCCCGGGGCCTGAATCTTGGGGTTTGGGGCTTGGGATCGGGGCAATTCCTGGCAGCCCGGGGGATCGATACCTAGTACCACTCTCCGCGCAAGCAGGCAGGGAGCCTGGGGCCTGAGTCTCGGGCAATTCCTTGCAGCCCGGGGGGGGGGGGGGG
>PVKC010023141.1:0-17378 GCA_004027635.1 Crocidura indochinensis
TTTCTTTCTTTCTTTCTTTCTTTCTTTCTTTCTTTCTTTCTTTCTTTCTTTCTTTCTTTCTTTCTTTCTTTCTTTCTTTCTTTTCTCCTAACCAGTCTTTTCAGGAAAGACAGTCTCCAAGGACAATTTTCTGATCCCCAAGATCCTCCTTTAACCGACATTGAATTCTTCTTGATGTGGCAGATATTTGGTTCTGAGAATCAGAGCAAATGTGGAAGAAAACAAAACAGAACATCAGGCTCTTGAAGAGGATGAGAATATCGTGCTGTCATAGTATCTATCACACTGACCATAAGGGCCTCCTAATTGGCTTCTCAACAGACTTAGCTAGTACATCTCATCCTCATAGCAGAGCATGCAGGAACTTAAATGACCTCTTCATTTGGTAATATTAGGTGAGCAATAGAGAAAATGATAGAGAAACATGACTGGGTCTAAACATGTGAAATTTTCTCTTCATTGAGATTTGATTGCAAAGACTCTTACCTTGCCTGAGCAGTAAAGATAATCTTTCATGTAATTGAACTAGCCAGAAAGCATTTTAAAATGAACATTATCACCAAAGCCAAAGAGCTAGTACAGCAGGTAGGGCATTTGCTGTGCACGTGGCCTGCCTGAGTTCAATCCCCAGCAACCCACATACTCCTCCAAGCTATGTCAGAGTAATCCCTGAGCACAGAGACAGAAGTAAGCCCCAATATAGATTATTCCAGGGACACATACTGATTTACAAGTTGGGTGCCACTCATCTTTCACATGGTACCATCATTAGCTAGCTATGTAATCTGTCTCTAAAATTTCCTCCAGGAAAATACTTGAGTCCCTTAAACTGTCCCCAAACCCACTTGATGTTGAGATAGTGTTTTTCAATCAACAAAAATGAGTATCTGGAGAAAAATCTCTTTCTCCAGAAAAGCTCAAAAGGTTGTTCCTGACAGAGACAGTTTCTGTAGCACTCACTTGCATTTTATGAGGATTCTCAAAGTCACGTCTAATTAACACTATCTTTGGCTATAAAAAAAGAAAAAAAAAAAAGCTTTGTTATGACTGCTTCTACTCAATATAGGGACTCTTTTTATATCTTTCCAATTTACTGACTAGATGGTAGAAAATGACGAATCCAAATTTTAAAATATGCACATTACTTAAACCCCTTAAGGATAACTTCCTCTTATTTCTTTTTGGTATTTTTCATGACTTCCTTGCAGTTCACGCTCTTTATAAGCAGCTCTTTTCGATTCAAAAATGAAATGCTTCTTACAATGTGAAATTGCGTCACCAGGAAGTCAGCATATTTTAAGTCCTTCAGAATCCAATATTAAGGAACCAGATTATATCGGCTGTTTAATATCTTCTGAGTTCTTTTTTAGAAGTGTTGTATTTATGTCTCCGAAAATGTCATTATAGTTTGGAAGAAAACTCTTATAGAGGTTTGAATTTGAATAGATCTCTGAGCAAAACTTGAAGAAATTAAATGGGGGTCATTTTTTTTCAAAGCTTTTTATGAGGAAATCCTTATCCAATCAATCACATGAATAAACCTGGATTCCTGAAGTACCTTATTAACTATTCCTCATTAATAAGATCTTCAAATCTGTCATTCACCCAACTGCCCTAGTTACCTCCTTAAAACTAAGGAGGTATTTGATGTATTTCTTTTCAATGTTTGAAGTTTGGCTATCAGAAAAATAAAGTTAAGATGTATTCAAGTTAGTCAAGATCTTTTTTGATCTAGTCTCAAAGTCTTCTCTTTCCCAATCAATTTCATTATGCACAATATATATATTTTCCTAACACAAGTATGCTTTTGTTAAGATAAACTCGTTTATCTTCAGAGTTGCTCCTAACCCGCCCCCCCCCAATCCTGTGTCCATATATCAACGATTTCTGTACTCTTCTGGCTGTTGTGGTCACAATCTGCTCTTCCCTCTTTTGCTTCAGCTGTGAGATGTGACTCTTTGGTGACAGATTTTATTTTAACTTCTGTTTTAGTTATTGATTTGTGGTTTCCTCATTGCAAAGCAAATTCTTGCTGAAAAAAATTATTTCCTTGTTCAGTCTTGCATACTTGGCACAATTACATTCAGATAAGAGCGCCTCTATCTTAGTTGAAGGAGACAGAAGTGAGAGTCTGTGCTCACTTGGAGACAGGAGATTCTTACTAAGATAAAAGCATTGGAAAAATACGAAGTACAAACATTTATTGCAAGACTGTAAATATCAGTGGGTATGAGGATGTGAATATCTCCTTCAGTCTCTTTCAGTCTAAAAAAACTTTAGACTCTTCCAAAAGACTCATTTCTAAAATATACTTCTCTGGACTGAATTCTACATGCCACCCTAGGTTGTGGGTGTTTATTTTCTTTTATATGACACAATCTCCCACCAACTTCTGGAAATACAGATTAGGCTGTTAATGTATTATTATTTGGGGGGGTTATTTAGATCTGTGTTAAAAATAATAATAAAGTAGATAAACTTAAGGTAGATGATCCCAAATTGGCATTCCCAAATACTAGAGAATATTATTTGATACATACCCTAAACTCTGGCTGTGTTTAGGGACTTGCTGTCTCTGCCATCAGGAATCACTCCTAGTGGGATTTAGGGGAAACCTCATAGGTTGCTTGGAATTGAATCTGGGTGAGCCATGTTCAAGACCAATGCCTTCCCCCTTGTACTATCTGTCTAGCCCTCAGATGACTCTGTTTAAAATGTTTGAGGTCAAGAAATGAAATTGCTGAGCCATACAGCTTTATTCCTATTCTTTAAGAATTTCTATATTGTTTTCCCATGATGACTAAGACAGATGTATTATACCAGTAAATTAAGGATCCTTTTTCGCAGCATCTATGTAAATACTATTTTTATTTTATTTATTAATATATTTATTTAAGCACCATGATTACACACGTTTGTAGTTGAATTTCAGTCATAAAAGAATACACACCCCCTTCACCTATGCAACCACCCCACCACCAGTGCTCTCATTCTCCCTCCTCTCTCACCCCCTGCCTGTCTTCGAGACAGGCATTCTATTTCTTTCACTCACTACCATTGTCATGATAGTTGTTGGAGGAGTTACTTCTCTAACTGCATTCACCACTCTTTGTGGTAAGCTTCGTATCATGGGCTGATCCTTCCAGCCCTCATCTCTGTTGTCTCTGGGTATTATTACCATATTGTATTTTATTTTTCTTAAATCCCACAGATGAGTGAAACTATTCTGTGTCTTTCTATCTCTCTGACTCATTTCACTCAGCATAATAGTTTCCATGTCCATCCATGTATAGGAAAATTTCATGACTTCATTTTTCCTGATGGCTGCATAGTATTCCATTGTGTATATGTACCACAATGTCCTTAGCCATTCATCTTTTGTCGGTCATCTGGGTTGTTTCCAGATTCTGGCTATTGTAAATAGAGCTGCAATGAACATAGGCATGCAGAGGGCATTTATTTTGGGGGGATTTTTTTTAAATACCATTCTCACCAATGCAACATTATATCTCATTAATTCTAAGGTACATACACTTATGTTCCTAATAAGACAAAGTACAATGCCCTCAAATAATATCTCAGTAATCTAAAGAATATAAAGAGGGAAAAATAAGGAAAGAGACAATATTGAACAATTAACAAACTCTTGGCCTTAGATTACAACTCTTAGAAACAAGGGTGGAGAGACAGATAGAGGAGATGAATATGGTAGCAGAGGTGACATAATGGTAGAGATTTATGCGCAAAACGGTTCCAGCATTACAGGTAGAGCAATGTTGCATTGCCCAAGCACCACTGGATAGGTCTATATTAAAAAATAATAATAAAGTAGATAAACTTAAGGAAAATGATTCCCAAATTGGCATTCCCAAATACTAGTAAATGTTATTTAGTATATTCACAAGCTACTCTCTCCTAATTTCAGATTATTTGCATCAATTCAAAAAAAAAAACCTTAGGGCCAGAGCAATAGCACAGTGATAGGGCTGCTGGCCTAGGACTGACCTGGGTTTGAAACCAAGCATCTCGTATGGTCCCCTGAGCCTTCCAGAAGAAATTTGTTAGTGCAGAGCCAGGTGTGCTCCCTAACAAACAAACAAATAAGCAACAACAAAAAAAAAGAAACCTTAACTAACTTTTCATCAGAAATGCTCTATTGTTTCCACTTCTACCATTCTTGACCATCTCCATGCTACTTCCTGTTACCTGAAGTCTTTCAACTCTGGACATTTCATATATATCAATACACTTCCTATTACTATATGTATTTTAATATGTTATTATGATATATAGTTATATATTATTCATCCATTGATATACATTTAAATTGTTCCCACTTTAGGGATATCATTGTAAATAATGTTTCAGTGTTTACATTTCTCAAGGAACATCTGTTTTTATTTCGTTTGAGTATATAGCTTGGGATGAAATATCTGAGTCAAATGTCAATTCTGTTTAACATTTAAGAAATTGACACATTGTTATTAACATAGCAGCTGTACCATTTTGCATTCACATTCATAATGTATGAGTGTTCTGGAGTTTCAAACATTCAGCCATTAATATGATTCTTCTTTTGAGTTAATGTTTGTGCAGGATGTGAGGTAAGAGGCCAATTTTATTCTTTTTCTATATAAAATTGGACACTGGATGTCTGTCATGTGTGTGTCTGGTTATTTAAGTCTCAGTTGGCTAAATGTCTTTATTCTACATTTAATAATTTTGTCATCCTTATAAAAATGAGTTAATAATAGAAGCATGAATCTTTCCCTGGATTATAAATTATATATTCCAGCAACCAGTATGTTTCTCCTTATGTTTGTGCCATACTTTTTGCATTACAGTAACTTTATGATCCTTTTTAAAATCAGGAGGTGTGAGTCACATAATTTTAGTTTTATTTCCCAAAATTCTTTGGCTATTTTTGAACGTGGGGGTTTCTTGAAGTTCTAGATTATATGGTTTAGAGTTAGCAGTTGGAATTTTGATAGATGCATTTATACATTGTTTTGAATAATACAGTTTTCTTCAAAATATCATATATCTTCTAATCTATAAACATAAAATTTATTTCGTGTAATTTGAATTTTTCTTATTTCTTCCTAATTTAAAACATTTAGTCACTGCCTCTTTCATACAATTGGTTAAATGTATTTCTAGATATGCTTTATTCTAGTGCTATTTAAACTAATTGCTTGAAAAATTTTCCTTTTAGATTGCTCATTGCATATTGAAACTAAATGTTTTGCATGTGCTATCTTATATCCTGCAACACTGCTAAATTTGTGTATTACTTGTGGGTTTCTCTTACGTAATATATTTGAGATATCAAGGTATAAGAACAATCCTTCTGAAAAAAAAAGTAGCTTTACTCTTCTTACATCCTGGATGGTTTTTGTGTCCTAAACATTGCTGTCTTCCTTCCTCCCTTCCTTTATTCCTTTCCTTCCTTCCTTTCTTTCTTCCTTCTTTCCTCCTCCTTTCTTCCTTTCTTCCTCTTTCCCTCCCCTCCTTCTTTCTTCCCTCCTTGCTTGTTTCCTCCCTCCTTTCTTTCTTTTCTCCCTCCTCCATCCTTTCTTCCTCCCCCCTCCTTCTTTTCTCCATCCATCCCTTCTTTCTCCTTTCCTCCCTCCTGCATCCCTCCCTCTCTCCTTTTTTCTCCCTCTCTCCTCCATCCCTGTCTCCCTTCCTTCTTTCCTCCCTCCCTTTCTCCTCCATCCCTCCTTCACTCCTCCCTCCCTTCTTCCCTTCCTCCCTTCCTTCCTCTCCTCCTCCCTCCCTTTATTCCTCCCTCCATCCCATCCTTCCTTCCTCTCTTCCTCCCTTCCCTCCTTCCTTCCATCCTGCCTTTCTCCCTCCCTCCCTCTCTTCCTTTCCTTCATTCCTTCTGTTTGTCCTGATAGGAAGGTGGAGTTTCCAGTCTGCTTAACTGAAACAAATTTGTAAATCTATACTCCAGATGAGTTATCCTAACAAGGTTCTCAGACCTTGAATTAGTCCACATACTCAATTATTTTTGAATGAAATGGATGCAGAATCATCATGATTGAACTCTGTAATAATATCAAAGTGCATATCAGGATTTTTTTCCCTCCAAGTCTATCTCAAATGTTTATGGTGAAATAGAGATGGGAAAGAGAGGTATCCGGTCATTTTGTAGATCCGTAGATCTGAACACAATGCTAGCATTTAAAAAGAAAAAGCTTAAAAGCAGGGGTCAAGGAAATAGCTCAAAGGACTGATGTGCTTGTTTTGTATAGGTGAGTCAAGTTCCGTCCCTACACTGCCTGACTTATTACAAGACCTTTCTTGGCTTTGCAGGTCACCAGCACAGCTAGGCTCTATATTAATATAATTGTATCATCAGGTCTTTTTACTGTTTTCCTACTACAAATTACAGTGGACCAATACACCATGTGGAAGGACCCCTTCAAACAGTCAGCAAAAACAACATATTGCTGTGGTCCATTAGATAGATAGTTGATTCTATGAACCCTAATTTCTTCTCCTTATTTTATAGCATTTATTTGAACATTAAACTTCTATATTTGAAAAACTACTTACACACACACTCAAAATAACCAGAGTCTTCTTTGGGACAAAAATCTTTTCATTTTAATTTGATTGATTGGTTGGTTGGTTGGTTTTTGGGTCACACCCTGTGGCACTCAGGGATTACTCTTGGCTCTGCACTCAGAAATAGCCCCTAGCAGGCTAGGAAGCTAGGGGACCATATGGGTGTCAGGAATCAAACCGGGTCCCTTTTTGGTTGGCCTCATGCAAGGCAAATGTCCTACCACTCTGTTATCTCTCAGGCCCCTTTGGGAAGAAATCTTATCTCAGCACTGTAGGAGTGAGGGTCAAATTCCTAGTCTGTTTTTCTTCATCAGCACAAAGATACATATCTTCATTTCCAATATAGTTTACCTTTAGCACCGTGTTTGTGTTTTGCTACAGAACATTCGGTTCATGAGAGCAATATCTCACTATTGGTTGGGGATCACTTAAAAGGAAGAAATATTATGCAGCGATTCTGAACACTCAGCTATCGGGTGAGACAGTGGTGAAAGGTGAACCTTTGGTATGGTTGCAGGATGCCTTCTTTTCTCTTTCTGGAAGTGTCAGTACACAAAGAAATGTTTATACAGATGACACAAGTGGTGAAGCTTTTTCTCTTGCCTGTTCTCTATTATTTAGGGGAGACTCTACTGTAGTGCTTTGGAAAGGCTTCATTTCAGAAATGAAAGAGGTCTATATCTTCTCTCTACTCCATTGCTGTTGGACGATGGTTTAAACATAACTATCAGGGACTTTCTGGGTGCTAGGGTGTGGAAGATCTACAAAGATAAAGAGGCATTTCAGAAATAATTTGATTTAAATATAGTATTGTTGAGCTCAGTGATGAATATTTGCTATTCTAGGAGCTGAGCTTCCAGGAGTAGGGAAAGGGCAAGAATCTAGAGTTGGTTCCATTCAAGAACTTTCCTAGTTTAAGTCTTTGTCAACGTTTTCTCTTTACCAACAGTCCCCTCTTGAGCTCCGGACTCCAAGATTCTTTGTGGTCAAGGGAACAGATTTCATTTTCTTGGCTACATACAAACACATACACATGAACACATCAAAAACACATAAAAAACACATAAAAAAGAATTTGCATTATATCTGAAATATATTTTTCCTTCCATTTCATGAATCTGACATCTATTACTGGTGTACAGAAGGAAAGTAAGCATAAACTTCTATTTCATTATTTAAAATTCATGTAATAGTATCTTCTTCCAGAATGAGTAGCTGCGGTTGAAATAATATTAAAAATTCACTTTGATTTTACCTTTCACAATCAGAATCCTACTATTGGTCATAAAGTCTCTTTTTGGGGCCAGAGCAATAGCACAGCAGTAAAGCATTTGCCTTGCATGTGGCCAACATAGGACAGACCCCGGCAGCCTATATGGTCCCCCGATCCTGGCATGAGCAACTTCTGAGTGCAGAGCCAGGAGTAACCCCTGAGCGCTGCTGGGTGTGACCCCAAAACCAAACCAAACCAAAAAAAAAGTCCCTTCTTTCTGTGACACAGTATTAAGTGTGATAACTTGGAATAAAAAGACCCAGGGTTTTCTCAGTAAAAATGATTTGCAATCATCTTTATAATCATGATTGTAAATAAAAATGATCATTCATAGAGTAAAACAGACATAGGGGGAATTAATATGTTTTATATATTTACTTGATATGGAGGACAATGTTTGGGTGTCAAGAAGAAGATTTTGGAGAAAAATCATGTTTTTATATGAGAAAAGAACGTGGAAATTGGACATCTTCCCCTCTAATCCTTCATTGCTAATCAGTGTAATTATTCGACTTGCTGGTAGACTACAGGTTTGCAATGAGTTCTTCCTCTGTTCATTAAGATAACATCATGAATGCTTGAAACAGACAGTATAAATTTGTACAAGACTATGCCTTCTAAGCAGTCTGTCAGAAAGTTGAGTCTCCAAGTCATTGAAACTTTGAGCTCCTTCCTGTCATACTAATTTCATCCTACATCAGATATACAGATTAAAATCCACCAACTATTTAAAGCAACAAACAAGTATATATATCCATAAATCGCAAGGAAATACACTACAAATAAAATGACAAAGTTAAAACTCCCCTTTAAAAAGGATTGCTCAAATAAAAAGACAAATTACCAAAATAAAAAATAGGAGGAAAAAACATTAATGAGATAATAGGATCTAATGGACAACTTTATGCCAATTAGTATGAAAAGTATGCTAAACAGACATATTGCTGGTAAACATAGCTTTATAAATATGATACAGGAAGGATAATATGTTATTAAAATCTACCCTCTAAAGAAAACTCTCATGCCATATGGCTTCACCATTTATTTATTCAATCAATTAAAAAATAACATTGCAGACAGATTTCTTCAAAGAAAAGAAAAAACGTAAAAAAGGGAAAATCATAGCTAATTTTATAAGACTAGCATAATCCTGCAACCAAAAATACAGAAGGAATTGACACTTAATAGTATGACTAGCTATTCATGCAATGGAGTACTATACAGCAGTGAAAATAAAACCAATAATAAACAAATAACACCAATAAAATTTAAATTGAAGAGACAAAATTAGTTAGAAGGCATATTTTTTATAATTTGAGGTAGAATATTGAGCATGATTATATCTTAAGAAAAAAAATTTAAAAAGCAATATAAATCTAGAGTGTTTGTCATTACTAATGGATTCTTTGAAATTGGATAGTACTGGACAAGAGGCACAAGGTCAATGCCTAATGGATTAATAGAACTCACTTCTTTAAACATGAAAGAATTACATAAATTATCAAACTGTACCCTTACAACAGGAACACTTATTTTTAATTAAATGTTGCATTTCAATATATATATAGTTATTTAAAGATTTTTCTAATACAAAAATTTATGAGACTAAAAGATATTTTTCTAAGTAACCAGTAAAATATTGTTGATTTTTAATCATCCTATAGAAAATTATTGACAAAATTGTTGACACATTAAAAGGTTAATTGAAGATATGTAACCCCCCCCCCAAAAAAAATACTGAAAAGCACAGTGAGAGCTTTGTGATAAGTTTGTTGGCTGTGTATGTATAATGCAAATTTTGGCAAGTTTAACATAAACAATTTGGGTTACTTCTAGTTGTGAGATGTAGCAGAAAAGCAAAGCATGTAAGATGAAATAACAAGATAGAAATAATGGGCTCAGAAGAGAAGAGGTTCAAGGTGATAGACTTAGGTTTCAAAATTATCAAAATGAGGGTTCTCTCATCTACCTTTTTAAACCTGTACTCATGTCCTGCATCCATAAGTTTTACCCAGGAGGTAGACCCATAGTTTTCAACATTTCTATTTCTCTTTCTCTACAAGTATACTAATAATAAGAACCAGTAATTAAGAATCTCTGTTCTGTGAAGTCATGAAATTTTCCTATACATGGATGTACGTGGAATCTATTATGCTGAGTGAAATAAGTCAGAGAGAGAAAAACGCAGAATGGTCTCACTCATGTATGGGTTTTAAGAAAAATGAAAGACATTCTTGCAATAATAATTTTCAGACACAAATGAGAGAAGGGCTGGAAGTTCCAGCTCACCTCATGAAGCTCACCACAAACAAGGATGAGTTTAGTTAGAGAAATAACTACATTTTGAACTATCCCAATAATGAGAACGTATTATGGAAATAGAAAGCCTGTCTAGAGTACAGGCAGGGATTAGGTGGGGAGGAGGGAGATTTTGGACATTGGTGATGGGAATGTTGCACTGGTAATGGGTGGTGTTCTTTACATGACTGAAACCCAAACACAATCATATATGTAATCAAGGTGTTTCAATAATATATATATATATATATCCATATATTTAAAAAAAGAATCTCTGCTCTGGTCCTTGGTTATAAACTATGGAGTTTACCTCCATGTAGGGCCATGTAGCTGAGTATGGAGATCATGACAACTCTGCTTTCAATAAAATTTATGGTGTATCATTAATAAAGGTTTTATCAGTATATATATACCTTATATACCTAGGATTGCATAAATATTTCTATTGGAAAGTAGTGGCACAAAAAGAAAGTATCTAAGAAACCCTGAATTTCTAGATCCTGTTTCTGTGTTTTGTTTGACACTAGGTTTAACCTCACTCTTGTGTAAATGGTCAACGCTTTTTAGCAGATTTTGTGATTTTGTGTGTGTGTGTTTGTGTGTATGTGTGTGTGTTTACATGTCTGAATATGAAAAGAAGAAATGGCTTCTCCTGGCTTCTTCTTAAGAATGAGGAAGAATTTAATGTGTCTTCAGTTTCCAACATGGGAGTAATCACAGCTGAATCAAATATGGATTTAAGGCTTCAACAGAGCAATTTGAACCAGCCTACAAGCTGGAACTTGGGTTCCCTAAATCAAAATCTGAAAATAAACCGAGTACCTGAGAACAAATAAAGAAATTGTGGTACATCGACACAATGGAATACTATGCAGCTGTTGGGAAAATGAAACCATGAAATTTGCTGATACATGGATGAATATGGAGAGTATTAGGCTGAGTGAAATATGTCAGAGGGAGAGAGATAGACATAGAAGAATCTAGGGGGTCAGGCGGTGGCACTGGAGATAAGGTGCCTGCGCTAACCTAGGACGGACCGCGGTTCGATCCCCCGGTTCCCTATATGGTCCCCCGTGCCTGCCAGGAGCGACTTCTGAGCGAATAGCCAGGAGTAACCCCTGAGCGTCACCGGATGTGGCCCAAAAACCAAAAAATAAAAATAAAAGAATCTCACTCATCTGCAGGATATAAGAAAAATAAAGGATAACATGTAATAATATCCAGAGACAATGACAAGAGACAAGCGAGGGTCGGAGGACAGGTCCATGGTAGACAGCTTGTCACAAAGCTGTGGAGTTCAGTGAGGGCAGAGAAGGACCACTGATAAAAATGTTAGCAGGAAATGAACATTCTGGACAAGAACTCCTTGCTGAAAAGAGGGAAAGTTATAAGCATGATACCCTTCTGAAATAATATTGCAAAAACAGTGTATAAAAGGAAAAGAGTGAGAGAGGAAGGGGAAAAAAGTCTGCCTTAGAGGCAGCAGAAAGGAGCAGCTGAGGAATATGTTGAACTAAAGTTCAAGCAAACCCTCACACTGCCAGTCAGCAGTGAGAAGTGGCAAAATAGAAAATGCATTCTGCTAATTGCCACGGAGAGTTCTCAAATTTCTTGAAGATTGTTCTGCAGCCCCTGCACTCTGTGCAACCACCTGTAGTCTCAATGTTTGCCCCCAACACCTATTGCTCCCTTCATTTTTGCAGGTTTAGGATGCCTGTCACATGCTAGTTGTATAGGGGTGTGCTGGAAGAGAAATCTCTTCCTGACCCTTTCAAGCTCTTTCTCCTGCCTGGCATATCCAAGTTTGTGGGTCACCGAGCCTGGCACATGTCTTCTTAAAGTCATCAGCCTTCTTGGCACCAACTTTATCCTTCGCTGCATTGTTCCTGAGTCGACCTGGGCTCTTGAATAAGTAGATTGAATAACTGGGGCTCTTGAATAACTAGATTATTAGGTGAGTAGAAAAGGCTCCCCGTTAAGAAGAGAAAACAGAAAACCATACCAAATTCATTTTGAGTCACATGAGCTAATGAGATGTACTGGAAATCTTTCACAGAATCCTAATTCTTTTATTAATTACTATTGTAGTCGTCGCCATCGTCGTCGTCATCATAGTAGTAGTAGTACAAGTAGTAAAATTCTACTTCAAAAATCATTTCGGTGTTTAACCCTATGCTAAATCACCCCCCCCCAATTTTAAGGTGCACTTTGGGGGTCCATGCACAAGGCAGAATCCTATTCAATGTATCTGATCTTTGAGATTTGCCATTAGAGTAAAAGACATTTTATTTGTATCTTTACTTTTCCCCCAAATCAAATTTTTGTTTTGTTTTAGCACCATGAGATACCCAGTTACAAAGTTGTTTGTGATTGAGTTTCAGGCACACAATGTCCAACACCCTTCACCAGTGCACATTTCCTGCCACCAATGTCCCCAGTTTCCCTCCTACCCTCCCCCTGCCTGCCTCTATGGCAGATTTTTTCTTCTCTCTCTTTTCCTTTTAAACACTGTGGTTTGCAATGTTATTACAGAAGGGTTATCATGTATATCACTTTCCTTCCGTTCAGCATCAGTTCTTGTCCAGAGTCAGTATTCCCAAGTCTCATTATCCTAGTGGTCCCTTCTTTTTCCTAATTGCCCTTCCCTCTCCATTTTGTGGCAAATTTTCTATCATGGACCCATCATCCTGGCCCTCACTCCATATAAAAATTCCTCATAAAAAGATTTGAAATGTAAGATCTATGTAAGTATTTGAACATAAAATCTCCAAAATGAGCCTAGGAGAGAGAGAGGCAATATTTCAGCAGGGTTCCAAGCCAGGATTTCACTGGTTTCTAGAATGAGAAATGACAAGTTAGAAGCTGCTTTTTTCCTGCTTTTGACAGATATCCCTACTGTTCTATCAACTCCCTTGGACTCTAGCAATGTAAACAATTCGCACCTAAGCTGCGAAGAAAGTCTGGTCACTGATTACAGAGCTGCTGTAGAAATTTCACTGAAGTAAAACTTTTTGGGCTGGAGTGATAGCACAGTGGTAAGGGCTTTTGCCTTATATGTGACCCACCCAGGACAGGCCTGGATTCAATCCCATATGGTCCCATGAGCCTGCCAGGAGCGATTTCTGAGAGTAGAGCCAGGAGTAACGCCTGAGCACTGCTGGGTATGGCCCCAAACACCAAAAACAAACAAAAAATTTAAAAAAAATTGTACCGCCAAGTCATTTTTGAA
Source organism: Crocidura indochinensis (assembly GCA_004027635.1). NCBI lineage: Eukaryota > Metazoa > Chordata > Mammalia > Eulipotyphla > Soricidae > Crocidura > Crocidura indochinensis. The sequence goes on from PVKC010023141.1 coordinate 13,377, forward strand.
CAAAACTATTGCAAAGATAATGTGTTTTATATAACTAAATTTTCTTGGCCTTGTTTTTTTTTCTCAATCTTCATTGTTCCCCCCAGTTTGCATTTCACAGCAACACTACTATGTCCTTTTGAGGCACAACTGTTATGAAAATGCTGTGGTAGGGCCATAGTGATAATGCAGTTGGTCAGGTGTTTGCCTTGGATTGGCCAGACCCATGTTCAATTTCCGGCACCACCTATGGTCCCCCAAGCACTACCAGGAGTGATTCCTGAGCACAACACCAGGAATAAGACCTGAACACAACTTTTAGATTTGCACACCAAATATAAAGAAGGTGAGAAAGTGAAGGACATGGAGAAGGAGAAGAAGGAGAAAGAGAATGAGAAAGCTTTAATGAACCACTTCAGTGAACAAGAAGAATGCTATGAGTCTTGATTAGCTATATAAAATGGATGTGTTCCTTCCCCCTGCAAAATAATTTTTGTCTCATGTTTAATTCTTGATTAATGAGGTATAGTTGGGACAAAGTCAAGTGGGAGCAGCATATTAATTCAAAATAAGTTGAATTTTCAATCCTTCCAAGTCTTTTGACAAATTAAATTTGTCTTCTACAGTATTAAAAAAATACAGCTGTTAATGTTTGTGCATGTACCAATTCTCAAAAACTGTCTCTAGCAGAAGGGTTCTTGAGTCCCTTTCTCCTGACTTGGCCATTTATTCACTAGAAATTACTCGGGTTTGAGTTTGCAATTCTGTAATGCTGGTGCCGCTGTTTTCTTCTTGCGGGAATGTTCCAGAACCATGTTGAGATGGGCAATGGATCCTCTCTGGTCCATTTGAGCTTCAAGAACTTGTACACCCAGCCAGAGGCCAAGGTTTTTCCATCAGATAAATTCCACCTGCCATCTTTGTTCCAAGCTCATAGGTACAGTGAGACTTGGAACAAGTTATTATACCTCACTTGAGTTCTTGAGTGTTCCAAATGCAAAGTTGTATTCAATGAACCCCATGACAAGAATGTCAATGCCAATAAGAGGTGATTTTGGATGGATACTCAATTCTACTTTGTGGTTATACTTTGGGAGTACTGAGAAACTCATTTATTGACTGTAGTGGGGGACATTTTAGATCAGCTGTATTTACCCTGAAAACCAGTTTATTTCTAAAATGAGAAAAGTGATTAACATTCCCAGCCAACTCCCCTATTCCCTTGCTGCCTACAATTGTGAGTGACATGGTTACAGATATTTACAGTGAGAAACTGTGATCCATAGCCAATTATAATGCTTTAATAATGTATTAAACTCCTTTTTTATGGGGCCAGAGAGATAGCACAAGAGAGTAAGGTGCTTTCCTTGCAAAAGTTGACCTGAGTTTTGATCCCTGGCACCCCTTATGTTCCCATGAGCCCCACCAGGAATAATCACTGCCATCAGAGCCAGGAATAAATCCAATAAATAAATGCATAAATTCCTCTGTTTCCCTTAGCTCTTACAGTGCTAAAGGATATTCAAGAGGGCTTTTAAAATCTTTTTTTTTTTGTGGGAGAGTAGCCTACTTAGTAGTGTTGAGAGCTGACTCCCAGCTCTGTGCTCAGAAGTCACTCCGAGTTGAGCTTCGGGGACCATATGTGCTTCTGGAGATGGAAGCTTGGTGAGTCCCTCCCAACCATACTACCCCTCTGGTCTCATTTTCCTCCTTCTTTAATTCTATCATATGTTTCTCAGATATATATGAATATATATGCTGGACATTGCATATGTCCATTGTATATGTATATGTATATACATATGTATATGTATAGATACATGTATACATAAACACATATATATGTATGTATATATATTGGTTTGGGGGCCATACCTGGTGGCACTCAAGGGATAATCCTGGCTCTGCACTCAGAAATCGTCCCTAGCATGCCATTGTGCTACTGCTCTGACCCTTGTCTCAGATATTTTTAATGAGACATGTAGGTGATGATGTAGCTCTACTTACTTAGAAATGAAGTTCATAATTGGAGTAACATGGTTTGGTATGTAAGCAACTTTCCATCTTATCAGTGGGCATTGACCATCTCTATAAAAAATAAAGTTGTTACTGGCATGTTGGGTAAAAACACAGGCTTGCTTTCTTGCTGGCTTAACGTTGTTTCAGATGCAACGTGGTCCCTCCTATCCATCTCTCTTCGTCACCTCTCAATATTTGAGATTCCTCTCACATTTAATTCTAGGCTTAACGACTGCCTCATCCCAGAGGATCAAATACCATCACTCCAAGTTCAAGTTAGGAGGCAGATGATTGATTTCATAAATATGCAATAGTAAAATTGAGTGTTACCTGGTGCTATCAGTGCTCTGCAAATTCCTCAGTGTACACAAGGATGTATGAACGACTGCGTGCCTGGGATATTAGATATTCACACTTTGTAAGATAAATTTCCCAAAATGAGTTCAGCTCCTTTGTTTAAGGAGTGTATGGATCGTCCAGATAGCAATGAGAAGGGGTGATTGTATTGCACATCTCCTGGCACCAATTACACGAGCCACTTTCTTTCTCTGTCACTAGAAATGTTGCTTGTGGCCTTTGAATTCCTATGACACACTTTTATTCTTACATCAGTCAAATGAATACCGAGATCTAAACCAGGACTATTTATGGGGTCCTATTGGAACTTTCTGGATTTTACTCTTTATTGTTTTTTGGTGGAGTGAAATCATGGAAAGCAACAGAGACGCAAAGATGACATACTGTTATAGAAAGAGCAGAGCTGAAAGAAGAATTTGTAGCATCAAACTGACAAATTTCTATTGGGGGGGGGAGTTGGGATCACAACCAGTAGTATACAAGTTACTTCATAACTCTGTTTTCAGAAATCACTCCTGGAACTCACTCAGGGGATCCATGTGTAGTGCTGGGTATTGAGCTTAGGTCAGTTGTGTGTAAAGAAACACATTACCTGGGTTTACTCTTAACTTAAGTTCACGTATTTCTACATATTGGTGTGTGTGTCTGTGTGAGATCCTCTTGCTGAAATTGGCTTTGCTTATTCTGCTTTTATGACCAGAGAAACACATAAAATTTTCAATATTGAGATGCCCCCTACCACCACCACCCCGAAAGATGGGGCCCACTTTTGGAGCTATTTTCAGGAGTGAAGGACATGTGAAGACTCAAAGTAGATAAAGTTTTCAAGACAGATCCTATTCTCCATTTGGCTTCTGTGCTAGGAGTTCTCAGCTTTGCCCTTTCAAAGTTGATTCTGGATAATTCTTTGAAATTAGATTATCCTGTGATTGGTAAAATATTGATTAGTGTCTGTCCTTAGCCCATCCCTACTGTGCCCATCAAGACCAGAAGAAATGCTCTCCAATGACTTCTGTTGTGTGTTTGCAGTGGGACAGGTGAGCAAAATGATCCTATGTTGTTGAGAATAACCAACCATAAATATCGGGCTTTCTTTAGGGGGTTGGCTTTCCCCCTGTAAATTCTCCTCCCCTTCCAAAACATTTTCTAGTACTCTTTTCCCAGGCAAAGATTTTCTGAGAAACAAATACTATTTGATGGGGGAGGAGAGAAAGTACAGTAGGAGGGCACGTGCAGATCTGTATGGAGCAGATCTGAATTTGATCCCCAATGTCATATGACACAGAGTCCCCTGATCCTGCCAGCAGTCTGCAAGGTGTGTCCCCGAACAGAAAAAAAAATCCTATTTGTCTTGGGAAAATGGAAGTGCCCTTTCCTCATCCCCCCATATCTATTAACAAGAGTTTTGTCACCTTTCATCCTAACCTCCATGGAATATTACTGAGCTTTGAGAATAAGGAATGAACCTGGCATCCAAATGTATTCCACAGAGGCTGGAGATATAGCACAGCACTAGGGCACCTGACTTGCAAACAGTTGATCCACGATGGATGGTGGTTCAAATCCAAGCATCCCATATGGTCCCCCATGCCTGCCAGGAGCGATTTCTGAATGCAGAGCCAGGAGTAACCCCTGAGTTCCCCCGGG
>PVKC010023142.1:0-17383 GCA_004027635.1 Crocidura indochinensis
GAGAGAGAGAGAGAGAGAGAGAGAGAGAGACAGAGAGAGAGACAGAGAGAGAGAGAGAAGCTTCCCTCAGATGATTGGCAAGGGTAATTAATGACTGCACTGCCAGGATGAAACCTGGGCAAGAGATTTACATACTCAGTTGAGCGGTTCTTCTACTACCTCAGGCAGGTCACAAGAGAAAGGAGCCGCACCAGAAGGAAGGCCCAGAAGCAGGGAAGTGGCACACACCGCACTTGAAGGCCGGGATCCTACAGCCAAACGTGCGCTTGGCTGCCCGTCCCAGCACAGACAATGCTGCCTGGGCTACAGTGAGCTTGGGCGGGATGCTGTGGCAAACGGCTGGAGTCCACGGAGCCTTCCCAAAAGTTAATTTAAATTCTGCTCCTCTCATTTAGTAAGATAAAAGTACGGTATTCAAGCCTTCTCTTGTTGGAGAGGTTATCAGTCGGGGATCATATAAGTTAGCATGCAAACCAGGACACTTGAAAGGGGGAGCTGCTAATGATCATGCTGGAATGGCAGGTAAAAACCAGGATTGCTCAAAGCAAATGGAACGTATGGCCATCGACTTTGATTGGGGGGTTTCCGGGAGAGCAAGTAAGAAAGATGCATGATCTTGTTCAGGTGAGAAGACTAAGGAAAAGAATGAGAAGAATTGAAGGGGAAAACATGGAAGAGGTCCAGAGAGCTCGTACAGGGGTTAAAGCACTTGCCTTGTACTCACTGAACCCCTGTTCAATCGCTAAAACCACACAAGGCCCCCTGAGCCCCTCCAGGAGTAATCCCTGAATATAGAGCCAGAAGTAAGACTTACGTACTGCTGAGTGTGGCCTAAAATAATAATAATAAAAAAATAACAGTGGAATGGAGAATCTGTTAATGGAGTAAAAGAGGGCCACTCTATAAGCCAACGGCCCTGGAAAACAGTCCCTTCTGTTATTTTGACCCATGTACAAAACAGATGATGAAAAATGTGGAGATGGCCTCCCGTGCACACAAAGACAAGAGAACAGCAAGGACAGGCAGGGACAGCAGGTCATACAGGGACAGGCAGAGACTACCTGGAACCACGAGGAGAGCCCAGGGCTTGAGCTAAGAGCACACGGATCTCAAGGCACAGAGGAAGAGGCTCAAAGCACAGAAGCGTCTTTTCCACTTCTGGAACCTTTGGACAAGCCAGGAGTCATCTGTGTGTAGGGAGGTGTGGGTCGCAGACTCCAGTGCCCACATGAATACAAATGGGACTGGGCCAGCGCTTGCTCCCTGCTGGGTCCAACACGGTAGAGTCACAGGCTGCAGCCAGGTGGGTATACCGAGCTCTGGCACCTCCACTTTCTTTAGCCCTTCTGTGCTGGGAGGTCAGCAGAGCCAGGCTCTTGGGGATGCAGGAGGTTCATCAGGATTCTCAGGAGGTTGGCATGAGGCACCTCACTGGTAATGATCTGATGACAGTTGGAATCTGAGAACTCAGAAATTCCCTCGTGTAGTAAATCTGTCAGCGATGATCTGAGTGTGCATACTCGAATCCTATTTGGTAGCGAGCATATAAAAACGTAAATGAGCAAACTCAAATGGGTGCTATCAGTTATAATCTCTCGTTTCTAAAAATAACTTGGGAGCAGACCAAGCCGACATTAGCTGTCTCCTAAAGAAACTGCCTCGGGAAAGTGGACCTAAACTCCTGGCAAAGCGCTCAGGCTTTCCGGAATGACCTTGAAATCTTTTATTTGTTTGTTAACCCGCTTTTCAGGAAAAAAAAATTCTTACTTTTCACACATGTGTGTATGTGTGCGCTCGAGTTATGGACCGGAGGGTGTCTTAAGGGACAGAAAATGTCACGGGGCTTAAAGTTCTACAAAGGATCGGCAATGTCCTCTGGGTGCCTGGCAGACACAGGTGCCCCCTGATGGGGCATCTTGGACCGAACGAGGACCCGCCCTGGCCGAATGGGGCGCCCTGCTCATTGCCCCGTGTGCTCTTGCGCCAGAAACATGTGCAAGCCCCATGAATTGGCTACGAGCTATATTAGGATGTTAACCCCAAACATCCAAATTCTGTTGCTTAGTAACTGCTGTCAAAAGATCCAATTTCCAGCTCTGCTCTTTGTATGGACTAAACCATGACAAGAGGGGGATTAGGCAGCGCTAGTCTATTCTGGGCCGAGGACAATTTGCAGTGGGATTTACAGGAGGATATTCAAAGAAGATTATTTCTTTCTTGTAGAGCAGCTAGTGGGAAGGGAAAATGTCTTCCATTAATTTTCAGCCTTTTATAAATGGGATCGCGTTATCTTATTAATGAGGAGAGTTTATATGAATCGTTGGTATTTCCACTTAATTTTGGCCAAACAGTTGAGTCTTCTTAGACTGTTCTATTCCACCTCAGGACAGACTTGTATTTAGAAAGCGTCCAGATTAGTTAAAAATCAAATGTTACTACATTATTCTTTTGTTCATTTAATATTACTGATAGAAATGGGGAAAAATAGGTGTGTTTTAAGGTATAGGTGCAAAGATGGCTAACAGAATTGATATTTTAAAAAAGGGTGCAGTTGGGAACAGAAGATTTTGGAGGGGGGCTAACATGCCCTCCCTGCCTCTCCTTACAAAGCCGGGAAAACAGCGCCTAGAGACTTTCTCAGCTTTCATCGGATCTACAGAGATAGGATTCATTAATTAGGGAAGTACAGGTGAATTTTAAAATGATTAAGACTTCACTGCTTTCATTTATTTTAGCCTCCTCCAGATGTGAACAAGAAATGGTAGTTTAAGTACAGTGAAATCTCAGATAGTCATTAAAGCAATCAGATGGATCTCCCTATGGGCAAGAACTCTTTATTTTGGGTGGGGGTCATTCCTGGTGGTGCTCAGGGGTTCCTCTTAGCTCTGTGCTCAGAAATCACTCTTAGCAGGGTTGGGGGAACATATGGGATGCTGAGGATCAAACTCAGGTTGGCCATTTGCAAGGCAAATGCCCTATCAGCTATGTTATCCCTCTGGCCACAATAACTCATTTAAGCAATAAAATGCTCTATAAAGATATTCTAGGAATTAGCTCTTCAGACCACCTCTATAATAAAAACTAACATAGTATTTCTGAGCTCCACCAACTATTGTCATTGTAAAAACATTTTGGAAAAAAAGTCTTTAAAACTGGTGATTTAATTCAACTGAAGAGTTAATTAAATGTCAATCTTTTACTTATTGAATTGTCAAGAGTTCTTTTAATAACTTCAAGTGTGGATAGGGGTCTAGGAAAACTGACACTGTCGTATGTAGGATGAGCAAGTATAAACTGGTATGATTTTCTGAAGATATGGACTTTATAAATCTGTTTTTCTCCAGAAGAGTTTTGATAGCAAAAAAAAGAAAAGAAGAAGAAAGGAACTTTGGTAGCTTGGCTGGAGAGATCGATGGCTCAAAGAGCTGAGAACAGGCTTTGCATGTGGGAGACCATAATCTAAATCCCAGCACAGCATGGTTACCCCAAGTTTTTATAGCAATATTTGTCAAATCTTTATTTCTTTTTCTTGGTTTTTTGGGTCCCACTCGGCAGTGTTCAGGGGTCACTCCTGGCTCTATGCTCAGAAATCACTCATGGCAGGCTCGGGGAACCATATGGGATGCTGGGATTTGAACCACTGTCCTTCTGCATGCAAGGCAAATGTCCTACCTCCATGCTATCTCTCCCGCCCCCAAGCCTCATATTTTTACCAGAGGAAGTTCAGTTCTAAGAACTTATCCTACAAAAAAAAAAAAGTATATTTTATTGAGTACATATTACCTCCCAGAGCACACTGGGATACTTTCCATAAATTACCATCTCATTAACTTCTCACTGCATCCCGACGAGGCAGCTATTAGCATCATCTTAATATTATAAATGAGAACACAGGCTTATAGAGGTTGATTAATGACAAGAAGAGCTGGTTATGTATTTAGGGCTGGGATTCAAATTTAGATCTATTTGAACTCTCAGGCAGTGTTGTTTAAGGCTCTAATAAGAAAATGAGGGTAGGAATTTCCCTAGTTGGTTGGATCCACAGAATATTATTTTAATTGTAGAAAAAAACCCTGGAATGAACCTTGATGTTAAAAAATGGTTTACTTAAATGGGTATTATGTCATTATTAATTTAAATAACACAGAGATAAGATTTAGGGCCACTGAAAGAAAGACATGGCATTTTCATCCCCCCCCACCAAAAAGGCACCTGAAGACATTAAGTACAAAGTGTTCCCTAATACAAGCTGTGTCTGAAGAGAGATCAAATAAAGATTCATTTTATCTTCCTCTATGTTCTTTTCTGCATTTTCTAAATTATTTTTGTAACCGGGGAGGCTGCACTTGGTAGACATGAAGCACTTATAAAGAAAGAAATGTCCTCTCTAGAACAGGGGGAAAAAATCAGATTATTTGTGCTCTGAAGAGGACTGAGAAAAATATCTTTGCATCCTTGCATGAGGCTTGAGGGAAGAGGGGAGTGGAGGGAGGATGGGAAGGAAAGGGCATCTGCATTTCATTTCCAAAAACAAAGTCAAAGCACCTTTATGCTACCCTGGGGCTTCTGTCAACCTATCATTAGGTTACGATGTATAAACTCCTTATGAAAAGATCTCGAAATATTTCCCATATAATTCTTGAATACCTATTCCTCATTCTCTATTCGGTTAGTTCTAGAAATAATATTTCACCAAGAAAGAGCAAAAGTCTTCATCTGAGTTTTAACAACAAAAATAATGTTTGCACCTGAGAACATGGACTGATCCAGACAGTGAATCATGAATTGAAACATTTTTTGAGTAAGCGTGTGTAGACACTTATTTTTATATTCCTTGGCCTTCTACTCATCTAAAACTCTGCCTTGAAAGGCTGCGACAATTTAAAGATTAAATCATAAGTTATTAAGCCATTAATTTAACCATTTAAGCCTCTAAAACCAGCACATATTACCTTCCCCCCTCAAGTCAATTTGCAAGATATTAAAATAATAAAAATGATAATATCTCACACTTACAAAGCAGCTTTGATCTGAAGGCGCATAAAGCACTTTTTAAAAACTTTATAGAAAAACTAGGAGCATCCACCCACATGCCAGAGCATGCGAGGCGGAGCCAGGCAGCCGGGAGGATCCTAAGTGACCCCTGTGCAGCAACGACCTTTCAGGCGTGTTTGAGGAAGAGACAGGGATGCAAGAGGAAGAGAAATTAGCTGTTCAGCTATAGGCTGAGTCCAATGCCCACAGGGTCCAAGATCTCTGCAAATTCTCACCCGAGGAAGGATTTTCTATGTAGAGGGAAATCCAAGTCAAACTCCCCTTAACATTTGTTGTTGCTTCTTTCTGTAACATTTGGGTCATGACTGGTCCCACAAGGGTCAGGTCCCCCCTAGGTTTCACCGCCAATGAAGAACAAACTGATCGTGAACAACGTTCTTCACTCTTTCCTAGACAATTTCAAAGGTACTTAGATGGAATATTTATCTTGACATTTGTGTCTGGAATCTTAATACAAACCCTGCCTCCTCCATCCATGTTAAACAGCCCTCACAATGTCTGCCATTTACATGAATAATAAACACATACGCGCGCGCGTGAGTGTGTGTGTGTGTGTGTGTGTGTGTGTGTGTGTGTGTGTGTGTTGTGTTCTATTCTGTTTTTCCTTTTTGGCTTTTTTTCCCTTTGGTTTTTGGGCCACACCTGGTGACGCTCAGGGGTTACTATTGGGCATGCACTCAGAAATCGCTCCTGGCTTGGGGGACCATATGGGATGCCAGGGCTTGAACCATGATCCATCCTGGATCCATGCCCTTCTGCTCTGCTAACGTTCCAGTCCCTCCCTTTTTTCTTTTTCCTGGCCACACCTGGTGGTGCTCAGGGTTTACTCCTGGCTCTGCACTCAGAGATCATTCCTGATGTGCTCAGAGGACTATACAGGGTGCTGAGGATTGAAACCAGGTTAGAAAAGTGGCCTGTCTGCTGTACTCTGGCTCTGTTCACTTTAGCCTCTGCTCAAAAAAAAAAAAAAAAAAAAAAAAGGTAAAGTAATTCTACCCACAACTTTATAAACCAATGGCCTAGAGGCAATGTAAAAGAACACCTGATTTGCTTTTACTAGGCAGCACTTTTAATTCTCAAAATTCTTTTCTCTGACTCAGATTCTCCTAGTATCTTTTAAAGTTACAGTCACAGCTTATCTATAAAAGCTCAAACAGTGGCAGAGTTCAGTCTGATATTGCAACAGGACTCCAGAGCACAGTCAGGGGTGGTCCCGAAGCCCTTGCCAAAAACAAAAGAATTCATGTAACTGCCCTAAATATCAATCTTTTACTTTTGTGGCTTTTGCTGCTTTTGTTTTGTTTGGGAGCTACATCTGGCCGTGTGCAGGGCTTACTCCTGGCTTTACTCTCTGAGACTGCTCCTGGCAGACTCACAGAACCAGACAGAATATTGTGAATTCATGCATGGGGTTGGCAATGAGCTAACCTTCTGTGAAGAGCCTACCTGCTATACTATCACTCTGGCTCCCTTTTGGTGCTTTTTAAGATGTACTGTTTTATTTGTACACAGTACTGAGAATTAAATACAAGTTTCAAACATGAGAGGACAATGCTCTACCACTGAGCTCTGACGGTTTTTTAAAAGTCTTTAATTCAGGGCTGGAGGATTGAATATATGCATTTGCCTTGCATGTGGCCGACCGGGGTTCAATCCCCAGCATTCCCTATTGTCCCCAAGTCTGCCAGGAGTGATTTCTGAGTGCAGAGCCAGGAATAATGCTGGCGCACTGCTGTGTGTGGCCCCCAAAACCAAACATACTGAAATGTTATTTAATAGGGCTAGAAAGATAAAACAACAAACAAACAAAGAAGTCTTTAATTTAGGGATGGAGAGAAGCCTCCCTAGTTTGAAAACCTTTAACCTGGTGGGCAACAAAATTTCCAGGAGTGGGACTTCAGCTTCCTGATTACTGGAAGCAATCCCTTCCCTGAATCCCACCCCCCCAAAAATTTTCTAACCAAATTTTCTCCATTATACCCAAACAATTTTTTCCTTTTTTCTTTTTTTGGGCCACATCCAGCAGTGCTAAGGGGTTACTCTTTGCTCAACACTCAGAAATCGCTCCTGGGCAGGCTTGGGGGACCATATGGGTCCACTCTACACCGGCAGTGTGCAAATCAACACCCATCCCCGCTGTGCTATCACTTGGAAAACATTTTCTTTTATGTTGTTTTTTGTGGGATCACACTCAGTGGTGCTAAGGTGTTACTCCTGGCTGAGGAATCATTACTGGTGGGTTCAGGGGGACCATATGGGATGCTGGAGATCAAATGCAGGTCAGCTGCATGCAAGGCAAGCAGCACCCCAGCTGGCTCTAGCCCCCATACCCAAATATTTTATATTATGATCACTCATCACTCACACCAATACAAAGTAAGGAAATGAAATTTAATCACAATACCTCTTTTTAAACAGCGTAATTCAGAAGTAAAGCTACTTTAATAAAGATGCATTATAAAGTTAAACGCATCTAAAGCGGTCATCCTTCTCCCCCATTAGCCTGACAAGTGAGCGTCACATGAGAATAGAACTGACATGGCTTGTCTAGGTAAAGAAGTACACAGATGGTAATGCGTTAATGTGCGCACACAAACACATCCCTCAGAGATAGGAAATCCAAATGAAAGTCTAAACCCCTTGATACCTTCTTCATGGCCTGACACTTGGCTGTCTCCGAGAAGCCAATCATCTTATCAGGAGAGCAGATCTTGATGAAGGGGAAGTTGGATCCCTCCGCAATCCTTGCTGCGAGGGCGGTCTTGCCGCTGTGAGGAGGGCCTGCGCAGAGATAAGAGCCAGTCAGGGAATAGAGCCAGCCTGGCCAGGAGGAAGGAAACAAGTTCAAACTCTCAGCTCCAAGGTACTGAGGTCTCAACTAGTTGCTCATTAACATTTTCTGACACAATTTCAGGGCAGACGTTGTCTTATTTATTAGCAACGAATCCTAATGAACTGATTAGCATTTTCTCCAAAGTCTGATGAAGTATCTTTCTGCTTGTTTCCTCACAGAGCCTTAATTTTTCAAACATCTATCTAAATACGTCAAAGGTAGGTGTCCGAGTCTGAAAAAGAGAATGTTTTCAAGTTCGTGTCAGCAATGATGTCATTATTGCCATCAAATTGTCTTAAAAAAAAAAAGAAAGATAAAAGAAAAAAAATCGGGGGCCGGGCAGTGGCGCTGGAGGTAAGGTGCCTGCGCTAACCTAGGACGGACCTCGGTTCGATCCCCCGGTTCCCCATATGGTCCCCCGTGCCTGCCAGGAGCGACTTCTGAGCGAATAGCCAGGAGTAACCCCTGAGCGTCACCGGGTGTGGCCCAAAAACAAAACAAAACAAAAAAAATCAATAGCCCTGCAATTTTTTGTTTTGATTTGCTTTTGGACCACACCCAGCAATATTCAGGGGTTACTCCTAGCTCTGCACTCAGGAATCATTCCTGGCCAGCATAGGGACCATAAGGGATGCCGGGATGGAACCCAGGTCAGCTACGTGCAAGTCTTGCAGTCTTTTTGGGAGATGTACCAGGGGCAGGGAAATTTGCTTTATTAGAAACAAACAGGAGCTGAAAAGCTCTCTAAAGCTAGACCTTCTACAGACTGACTCATCTGGAAAAGTGCCCTTCTTCTATTCCCTCTGTGAAATGTCCCCTGCTACTAGTTCAGTGCCTATAATACAGTAAATACTCAGTGATTTAAATTAATTTGAATAATATTACATAATCTATTGGGAAACATAGGAATGAAGATAGAATTCTGTGAGCAAACGAGGTCATCAGTAATAGTGTACCCCTAGAGAACTCTAATTTGTACACTCTGTTGGTGTGTGGACTCGATTCCATTTTCAGATCACGTGCAAGAGTTGACCTGAGGAGATTTTTTTTTTTTGTTTTGTTTTTGGGTCACACCTGGCAGTGCTCAGGGGTTACTCCTGGCTCCATGCTCAGAAATTGCTCCTGGCAGGCACGGGGCACCAGGATTCGAACCGATGACCATTTGCATGAAAGGCAAACGCCTTACCTCCATGCTATCTCCTGGGCCCCTGAGGAGATATTTTTTCCCTAAAATGTGCTGGATAGTTTTGGTGTGCGCCATCCTTTCTCACCTTCCAGCAGGACGCTGACCAGGGGCGTGCGATCACTGTTCTTGGTTTGCTGAACGAGCAGCTCCCCATCCTCAAGAACTCGGGTAACTGGGTCGCCCCACTTGATGATACCATTCATAATGTAACTTGCATAATCCTCCTGGTTTGTGCCAAATGCCTACGGAGAGGAAGAGTTTAGACAGGCATTCTGAATACTAGTATTAGACATTAAAATGTATGAAGGATGGGTGATAATTTTTTAATTATTACTAACATAAAGCAGCACCCAGGCTAATTTTAAGAGTCTGAAGAGCAGAGAAAATAGTTTCATAATTTCTCATTATATTAACAGAGAGAAAAGTTGCTTTTGGTGATTCAGTTGATAGCACGAGAGTCCCCGCCCTCTTATCCCTGAGAAAGGGATTTGTTTCTATGTTTGAACATACTTGCTTCTAGAAAGCGTATACAGGGTGTGGCCTTCCATGAAGAATAAAGAGAAAAACTATATATTTAGAAATCAGAAAGATATAATCCTAATATTGTGTCATGGGTTGGAACAGGTTTACAGAACGTTAATAAGACAAGCCTGTCAGCATCAGCTTGGTAGTAGGGGATAAAAATTAAATGGTACCAAGGAAATAAGACCGTATGTGTAATAGGAAGACTTCAGAATGAGAGAGAAATGAACACCAATAAGAGGGATTGAAAGGTCAAATAAAGGAAATTCGCCCTCTATAATACTGGGTAAACTGGCACTTTTTCCTTGAGTTTTATTTATTTATTTTTATTTTTATTTATTTATTTTTTTGGTTTTGGGGCCACACCCGGTGACGCTCAGGGGTTACTCCTGGCTATGGCTCAGAAGTTGCTCCTGGCTTAGGGGACCATATGGGGCACCGGGGGAATCAAACCTCGGTCCGTCCAAGGCTAGCGCAGGCAAGGCAGGCACCTTACCTTTAGCGCCACCGCCCAGCCCCCTATTTATTTATTATTATTATTACTTTTTTTTTTTTATTATTGCTTGCCTCAATGGTCATACTCACTGGTTTGATATCATTTTCCAAAGAAGCAAAGAAATCTCCTCTTGTCACTTGCAAGCTCTCCGCTTTTTCCATGTCTACTTCCACTTTAGTACTGGCCTGATTAGAAATAAAAGCAAAATGTAAGGATCATTAAGATTTCAGAATCTTTTGGGTCCAAGAATGAAATAACTAAGGGTTATAGAGTTCTAGGAACAAATCAACACAGACAAAAACACCTCATTCTAAGTCACAAATACTGATACCCTTTGCCTAAATAGTTTACTTCTGGGCATTCATTCCATGAATCTATTACAAAGGTGTGGAAAGTTCTTTTTTTTTAGGGGGGGCCACACCCAGTAACTCTCAGGGGTCACTCTTGGCTATTCGCTCAGAAGTCGCTCCTGGCAGGCACGGGGGACCATATGGGGAACCGGGGAATCGAACCGTGGTCCATCCTAGGTTAGCGCAGGCAAGGCAAGCACCTTACCCTCCAGCGCCAGCGCCCGCACCCGGCCCCAGGTGTGGAAAGTTCTATGTAGCAGGATAGTTACAGTAATTCCTAGTAGAAGACTGGAGGCATGAAATATCTACCAACAAGTAGCCAACCCAGGAAATAAAGACAGATATATGCCAAAGATCGACAGACAACACTCCTTTTCAAAATGAGGCAAGATGAAGAAAAATCACATTTCTTATCCTGAACTGCATGTTCAAAGAGCTTCTAGAGTAATCTTTCATTTTTGTTGCTCTTTTCGGGTTAATGGGCCACACTTGGTAGTGCTCAGGGTGTTCTCCTGGCCTGCACTCAAGGATACTCCTGACAGGCTACGGAAACTGCACGTGGTATCAGAGACTGAACCTGAGTTGGCTGCATGCAAAGCAACAACCTAGACCACCGACCTCCAGCCCCAATCTTCTAGTCTTTAAAGAAGGAACAATATTCGCTCCACACCCTTCAGGATTTGAATTTAACAGTAGTGGGTCCAGGCTTAGAGGAGATTGTGGCGCTCAATCAAGTTTGAGAGCCATTATTTTAGAAGGTCTGAAACTCGGATTTTTACCCAAGTTCTATGCTTGAGAATCTCTATGCCAAATTCCAACAAGTCTGTTAGCTCACTTAAACTAAGAATATACACCTGGGGAAGTGCCTACAGCAATGAGCCACTCGTGAAACTGCCTGGATCATTAATGACCGAGATACCAACACAGATGTGAATGGATCTTAGGCTCATCACCAAAAGCAAAAAGTTATGAGTTCTTTTATTATTGGAGGTAGGGGCATGCTCAAGCATCAGACCTAATGGAATGAGATCACAAGCGGTGTCAGATAGTGAACTTGGATTAGCTGCATACAAGGCAAGTGCACTATCTCTCCAGCCCATTAGTTTCATTCTTTAATCAATATTACTGTTTTTTTTTTTAAGTATTTTAGGGGCTGGAGTAATAGCACAGCAATAGGGTATTTGCCTTGCATATGACCAATCCAGCATGGACCTTGGTTCGATCCCCAGCAACCCCGATGGTCCTTCGAGCTAGGAGCGATTTCTGAGCACATAGCCATGAGTAACCCCTGAGCGTCACAGGGTGTGGCCCAAAAAGGAAAAAAGAAAAGGTATTTTAAAATATGTAATTATAGGAGCTGAAGAGATAGTTTTAGATTCATGGTTCTAGATACTAAGTCAGCAATGAATAAAGCAAGGCACTTGCCCTCAGCGATCTTATGACTAAATTCCACTGCAATACTCTAGAATATTTAATTCTCCAAGATAATGAAAACTCATTCTCTAATACTCTCTAATGAAGAACTGCATAAGGCATACCGCAAAGTGATATATACGTTGCAATACGAGGGCCAGATTGCTAATAGAGCAGGTAGGGAACTTGTCTTGCATAAAGCTGATCTCTAGAATTCAGTATGGTCTGCTGAGCCCTACCAGGAGTGATCCCTAAGCACAAAGCCAGGAGGAAGTCCTGAGCACTGTCATTGTGGCCCCCAAACCAAACAATAACAAATATATATACACAGTACTCCATCTAATTTTATTTAAAACATGTACATATTTGAAGGGCTGGAACAACAGAACAGTGAATATATGTCTTGCACGCAGCCAACCAGGGTTCAATCCCTGGCATCCCATATGGTCCCCTAAGACTGCCTATGATAACTCTTGGGTGCTGCCAGGTATGACCCTAAAACAAAATTCTGGCTAATTCTGGAGAGGGAAGGAAGGGATATAAGAGAAGGTCATTTTCTCTTTTCCTTCTAATCTTTAGTCTTTTACAAAAATAAACTATTCATAGGTATAGTATTCCGTATTTTTATTTTATTTACTTATTTTTTCAGAGGTTACTTCTGTGTTTTTATTTATTTTTTAAATTTATTTTGTTTTGGGGCCACACCCAGCAACACACATGTGTTACTCCTGGCTCTGTCAGGACCATATGCACTAAAGACTGTACCATACTGGGCCACGTGCAAGGCAAGAGGCTTGCCCACTAGCTCTCCCACTCCCAGATGAAGCACAGAGTCAACTGACATACCCACACAGCTACCAGCCTCCTTCAAATGTGCTCTCCCTTACAGCCTAAAGTTTCTACTCTGATGTTTGGCACTAGTGTTCTTCTTCCAACGAAGAAGCACTTAGTAATAAGAAGGGAAATTCTTACCTCTCTTTAGGACTGAAACTGGTAAAAACCTATCATGTGGGTCCAGAGCGATAACACATGGTAGGGTGTTTGCCTTGCATGCAGATGACCTGGAGTGATCAGGTTCAATCCCCGGCATCCCATATGGTAACCCTGAGCCTGCCAGGAGCAATTTCTGAGTGCAGAGCCAGGAGTAACTCCTGAGCGCCACTGGGTTGGCCCCAACACCCCCCCTAAAAAACAACAACAACAACAAAAATAACTCTATTATTTTACTATCGAAAGGGGATTCACAGAATGAATTGAAAGTGAAGTAAAAGGGGCGTGGACTGGTAGTACAGTGGGTAAGACGTTTGCCTTGCATATGGCTGTTCTGGGTTCAGTCAGTCACCCCATATATTCCCAAGCCCAGCCAGGAATTTTTCCTGAGCGCAGAGCTGGACGTAAACCAGGAGCACTAATGGGTGTGACTTAACAAAACAAACAAGCGAAAAGCAAATTAAGATAGCTAATAAAGTTACATAAGAACAAATTTTTAGGTACTCTAGGAATTTTAGAAGTTACTGAATTGAAATCAACCAATATTCCAATCATAAACTGCTCCTGCATATTCAGATTTTTTAAAGACCTGAATTTTATTTTGATCAAAATTAGAAAAATATATTTAAGAATTTCATCATTCTGGGGCCAGAAAGATAGCAGAGCAGTAGGGTATTTGCCTTGCATGCAGCCAACAATGGTTCAAATCCTGATATCCCATATGAGTTCCCCAAGCCTGCCAGGAGTGATTGCTGAGCGCAAAGTCAGGAGTAACCCCTGAGTGCCACTGGGTGTGACCCAAAAACAAAAACAAAAACAAAAACAAAAAAAAAAAAGAATTGTTTTCATCTGATTTTTTTTCTTCCTTCTTATTTGACTAAATAAGAAAATCACTAATTGTAATTTCCCCCGTACACTTTATTTAAAACAGCTAATCAATATAAAAGAAGAAAAATCTTTCAGCTTATTCCCTCAGAAACTAATAAACTTGTATTTCAACACTAGCAAATATCAAGTGGTCACCCTTAAATTTCATAACCTTTTAAATCTGACCTTTCAAAGTTCTTATCATTCCTCTTAAATTACAGGTAGAAAGACCATAATCAATCAAATTTCTACAGGAAATAATTTTGAAATTCTGCAAATATAAATCAGAACATTGATACAGCTATAAGTGTGTGTTTAATTAATTTTCTTATAACAGATTAGGGCAGAAAATATTTGATTGTAATTTATTTTTCTGGCTGAAATAGAAATTCCTTTCAAAATAAAAAAACAACCAAATGTCACATGGATTTCAGTTGACCGTAACTATAGGTTTAGGTACAAATGACACGAACATCAGGGGTGCCCGACTGGATCTTCCACCTGCTTTAAGAAACCTGCAACCACTAAAGGGAAAATACTTGTTTCATTTACTTCATCTGTTCTACATCTAAATATTTGGCAAAGGAAGCAAAATAATACAAATGATGACCTTTCATTGTATAAAGAATATAAAAACTATCTACAGTTGAAGGTTGCCCATTTTTGCGGGGTCAGGGGGCAGCATCCAGTGGTGTTCAGGGGTCCTTCCTGGAAGGGCTGTATGTAGGGCTCGGATCAAAGGGTTGACTGCATTCAAGGCAAATGCTTAACCACTATACTATCTCTCTTGGCCCTGCCAATTCTTTTCCTTGTCATTTTTTTTTAATGTAGAGGACCAGGGTAGAGAAGTATAGGACAACTCCTGGAGATGCTTGGCCTGGCAGGCCACACAGTCTGCAAGTTTGGGGCCACCATGTCTCTGCTGCAGCTTCTCTGCCCTGACCGTACAGTGAGAAAGCAGCTGTAAATGACCACATGAATATGAATGCTACAGGGAGCTCTGGTTGGCTGCATGAAAGGTAAGCACCCTACCCGCTATACTATCTCTTTTGGCTAGTACTATTCTTAAAATTCCTCAATAGCTGAGCACTACTCAGGGGAGAAGCTGACCCCACTTCTTAGCAGAGTTCAAAACTGTGCCCCACCCCCTAGTCTCCTGACACCCACTCAAGTCTCTACTTCCCTCCACATCTCCTTTTTATCTTTTATTTTTGGTCCACACCTAGTTGTGCCAGGGCTTACCCCTGGTTCTGTGCTCAGGGATCATCCAAGATGAGATTGGGGGATCAGATAAGTGCCTTATCCACTGTACGCCATCTCTCTGCCCTCCCTACCTCCTTTTATACTGAAGCACTGGTAAATCACCCTACAGTCCTGTGCTATTTTGTGTCTCTGTTCCTCTGCATATTGTTCCTTTTATCTAAACACACCATGAAGAGACAGAACCACCCACAAATTCCTTTCCAAGTTTTACTTCATCCTACAAGTTGGACACGTCTGACACCAGACTTCCTTAGCCTGGATCGTTGTCACTCTTGGTCATTTACTTCTCTGTAGTTGTTGTGATAGCACTTCCTTAGCCATAGCACCAAGACTTAGTATTCAATATATTCTGAATCAAAGACAATTACATATACCATACACAACACATTACTTATCCAAGAAGAAAGACAGTGATGCTCAAAGGGAGACAGACACAGAAAAGAACTGGGGAAAGATGTAGCATAAGAACTGGGATCTGGAAAGACAAATAAGTGCAGGGGAAAACTCGTGAAACCAGAAAAAAAACCAATAGCAACAAAGTGGGAAAAGAATGTCTGAGGAGGGTGCAGAACAATAGATAGGTCGTTTGCCTTGCATGTGGCCAACCCGGGTTCGAGCCCCAGCATCCCATATGGTTTCCAAGTCTGGCAGGAGTAACTTCTGAGCACAGAGCCAAGAATAACCCCTGAGAACTGCTAGGTAGGGTGCAAAAATAAAAAACAAAACAAAAACCTAGAATGTCTGAGGGGGTCAATGATAGGTAGGGCACTTGCCTTGTATGCGGCTGACTTGGATTCAGTTTCTGGCATTTTATGTGGTTTCCTGAGTCCACGGGGTGTGACCCAGAAAAATAAACCAAACAAACAACAAACAAAAAGAATGTCTGATGACCTCTGAATCAGTTTGACTAAAGAATAGGGAGAGTAATTGGGCACATGCAGCAAGGCCCCGTTTAGGGTCAGAGTTTAACGACCAAGCGGAGAATTCTTTTACTTTTTCTTCTTTGGGGCCACATCTGGTTATGCTTCAGGCTTCTTCTTGGCTCTGTGCTCAAGGATCATGCCTGGAGGAATTTGAAGGACCATATGAGATGCCAGAGATTGAATCTGGATCTGCTCCATACAAGGCCATTGACCTGTTAACTTCATTATGATAGTTGCTCTAGGGTGGAATGGTCAGAAACAGGAAAATCATTCAAAAAGAAACTGAGAGCTCCTCCTAGGACAGAATGACAAAATTTGGCAAGTAACTTCATGTAGGCCCCAGCAGAACAGCGGAATCAAAGTAAATCCAGGAATGGGATGCCTTGGAAACTGCTAATCATGGAACTAGGAAGAAGAAAAGTAGCAAAGACAATGGAATCAAACTAGGGTTGGGAATATTGAGACTAATAAAACACTGAATCAGAGGAGGTTAGCATGAATCAGATGAGATGCGTTGGAGAGAAAGAGACTGAAGAAATAAGACAGAGACCTGGAAGTCATCAATCCACAAGTGATCATTGCAACATGAAGAGGAAGTGATGATAGGGAATTAAGATGTTCTATTGAACCGAATAAAAGGAAAGTGCTACAGAGCTGAGAAGATGCTCAAAGGGCTGGAGTTCAGCTTTACATGGAGGCACAATGAGTTCAAACTCAGTCATATGGTCCTCCAGCACTGCCAGGAGTAGCACCAGGATAATACCTGATGTGGCCCAAAAACAAATGAACAAAAGAAACTAAAAACAAATACTGATAAGTGTTTCTAATGTCACATGAACAACATTATTACATTAATATACAAACAACTTCACTTCATTGATTCTAGTCACCTTGGGAAGAGACTATTCTTTCTCAACTTAATACCCTGAAAACAGCAGGTAATCAGCTTATTATATTAAGCAGCCCCCACTAATCCTAGCACTGACAAGGTCTAACTTCCTTCTTTTGGATATGGCTTTGGACTTAGGGCTAATAATGCTCAGTAGTGCTCAGGAGACCATGTGATGATGGGGATCAGACTGAGGTCTGCTGCATACAAGGACCTGAACCCCTATTACTTCCTCTCCAACCAAGAAAATCTAACTTTTTGTAATACTTAACAACTCAATATAGGTAAAAAATTTAAAAATCTTGGGCCCGGAGAGATAGCACAGCGGTGTTTGCCTTGCAAGCAGTCGATCCAGGACCAAAGGTGGTTGGTTCGAATCCTGGTGTCCCATATGGTCCCCGGTGCCTGCCAGGAGCTATTTCTGAGCAGACAGCCAGGAGTAACAACCCCTGAGCACCGCCAGGTGTGGCCCAAACACCCCCCCCCCATAAAATTTAAAAATCTGAACTAAGGGGCTGGGCGGTGGCGCTGGAGATAAGGTGCCTGCGCTAACCTAGGACGGACCGCAGTTCGATCCCCCGGTTCCCCATATGGTC